>JAAAWK010000784.1:0-11016 GCA_022496015.1 Hordeum marinum
CGGCATTACCCGCTCAATCCATATGTGCCAATCATGACTCTTGAGACCAAATATTTTCAATTTCTCAAGACTCGCTCCCCTCTTTAGATTCGCAGCATACCCATCGGGGAACATCAACCGCATTTTCACCCACAATAGCATTTCCCTCATAGCTGGCCTTTCAAGATTGAACCATGCCTTTGGCTTCGCTATGCTTTGCTTTCCTTTCCGTTGTCGCAAGTTTTGTAACGGTCTATCACATAGAGCCTCCAGGTCGATTCTAGCCTTAGGATTATCTTTTGACTTCCCCTCTATGCCGAACAATGTACCAAAAATGGCCTCCACAATATTGTTTTCAGTGTGCATCACGTCGATGTTGTGTGGGCAAAGGAGGTCTTTAAAGTAAGCCAGATCCCACAAACATATCTTGTGAGTCCAGGCGTGTTCCGTATTATACCCTTTGAAATACCCTGGATGATCTGGATCCAGCTCGAGAGTGCTTATCTGATCCAGGATCTATTGGCTTGTCAACGCAGTTGGTGTAGTGTTTTTGACAACTCTACCTTTGATGAAATTCTTCTTGTCTCTTCTGAACTTATGGTCAGGATCCAGGAATTTTTTATGCATGTCGAAGCAAGAATACTTGCGACCAGCCTACAGCCAACGGAACTGGAGAGCTGCCTTGCATGTGGTGCATGGGAACCTTCCATGCACACACTAGCCAGAGAATAGCACAAACGCCGGATAATCATGCGTCAAGTACATGTCCCACACATGCATTTTGAAATTTGTTTTGGTAGCGGCGTCGTAGGTCTTGATCCCATTATCACAGGCTTCTTGCAACTCATCCTTAAGCGGCTGCATGTACACATTCATATTCTTCCCGGATAGTTGGGCCCTGGAATTATCAACGTCAGGAAAATGTTCTTTCTTTTCATAATCTCTCCGGGTGGGAAATTGAGTGGGATGAAAAATACATGCCAACAACTGTATTGTGCTGCCGTCATACCATACACATTAAACCCATCCATGCTGATGGCAACTCTTGGATGCCTTGGATCTTTCGATTTATCCTTATGTAATGCATCGAAGTGCCTCCACGCAAAACCATCTGAAGTGTGTACCAGCATCTTGTTCCCATCCGCATCTAGTTCGGTTCTTTTTCCCAATTTGTGCCATGTCATCTGTCTAGCCGTCTCTTCGACCATGAAAAGACGTTGAAGTCTTGGTACGATTGGCAGATACCGAAGAACAGTAATGGGGATTTTGGTCTGATTCTTCTCACCCATACCATTGTCTACCACAATATACCTGGAAGAATTGCAAATGGGGCAATAGTTCAAGGCCGCATACTCAAGCCTAAATAAGGCACATCCATTCTCACAGGCATGTATCTTCTCATAGGGCATCTTAAGTACACGGAGGATTTTCTCTGACTGGTACAGGTTTGCAGGCAGTACATGGCCTTTGGGTAGAAAGCGTCCAAATATATCATCATCGCGTCGTAGCATTCTCTGCCTAGGTTGAATTGAGCCTTCAGAGCCATTACTTGCGCGATGGCATCCAGCTGACAAAGCTCAGTCTGCTCGTGGAGAGGACGTTTTGAAGACTCCAACATTTCATAGAAGGCCTTTGCAGATTCCTCCATCTCATCGTCTGAATCTCGAGCATCATCAAAGTCTTGCACCATGTCTTCGATCCCGGTACCATGCTCGTCGGTGCGACGACGAATCACCTCAGCTCTGGCACGTTGGTCAAACTCACCATGAAAAGTCCACACCGTATAATTAGGCGTAAAACCCCACTTCTGCAGGTGTTTACCCATTTGAAACTCTGTCTGCTTTTTCCAGTTGTCGCAGTTGGGATAGGGGCACCATGTTTTTTGCTGGCCATTTGCAAATGCAGCTCTCACAAACCCCCTGGTTTTTGTTAACCATTCATTGGTCATGTCTTTCTGACTAGGGTGACCAGTGTACATCCAAGCACGATCACTCATGTTGCCTAGCTACCTATGGGCGCACAAGTAATAAATATATAATTCATCACCTATATTCATCCTCTAATGAAGTTTGTCAGTTTTATTACGTCCATGCAACCTACACGCTAATAGGTAAAGATAGGTCCTAATCCCACCCGAGTATGTGTAGATTGGGTTCGTTTTCCCATGCTCTGCTCCAGATGCGATGCAGAATTTCGGCAGCACCTCCCCGCTGTTCTCCTGATACACGTCTCGGCAATAAGCAGAGAGGATGTGTACCCGGAGAACAACAGGGAGGCACTGACGAAATTCCGCATCGGATCCGGAGCACAGCATATGGGAAAACGAACCCAATCTACACATACTCGGGCTGTCCATGGATAACGTTGGACAGTTCGAAAGGATGGCGGTTATAAATATGCAAAGACATGCATATTTATAGATGTCGCCCTTTCGAACGGGAGACGCATACTGGTCACACATACTCATGATTGAAGAAACCTATAGCTAGCAAGTTTCATCGGCACGAAGACCGGAACAGAGCAAATTGGGGGTAGGAGGAGAAGTCATTTGTGCTCACCAACAAACGCAGGGGCGGAGCTCGTCCAACGCACGTGGAGGTCGTCGAACAACTGCACATTAAAATTCACCCGATCAACACAAATATGATGTTTTTATAACAAAATTAGAAAATATGTGACCTAACTCATAATTTACAAAACTATGACCTCCTTGGCCTCTGGAAGGCCGAAGAGCAGCTTTTCGGTCAACAGGAGGCAGAATAGGTGTCGGGGGGCGGGGGTCAGTGGCATCGGGAGTCAGGGTCAGGGATCAGTGGCGTCGGGAGTAGTGGCGTCGGGGTCAGTGTGTGGGGGGGTAGGGGTCGATGGTCGGTGGTGTCGGGGGTGGGGGTCGGTGGCATCGGTGGTGGGGTCGATGGCATCGGGGGTCGGTGGCGTCGGGGGGGGGGGGTCGGGGGTCGGTGGCGTCGGGGGTAGGGGGTAGTGGGTCGGGTCGGTGGCGTTTGGGGTGGTGGCGTGGGTCGGGGGTGGGGGGGGGTAGGGGTCCATAGGGGGAAGAAGAAGAAGAATAAAAAACACCTCTTCTTCTTCTCCTCCTCTCCTCTTTTTTCTTCTTCTTCTTCCTCTTCTTCTTTTTTCTTCTCCTCCTCCTCCTCTTCTTCTTCCTTTCCTTTTTTCCTCTTCTTCTTCTCCTCCTTCCTTTTCTCTTCTTCTTCTTCTTCTTCTTCTTTTTTCTTCTATCCTCCTCTTCTTTGTTTCTTCTTCTTTATTATTTTTTTGTTCTTTTCCTTTTTTATTTTTCCTTTTTTCCTTCTTCTTTTCTTTTTCTCCTTCTTCTTTTCTTCTCCTCCCCCTTTTCTTCTTCTCCTCCTCCTCCTCTTCTTCATCTTATTCTTCTTATTCTTCTTCTTTTCTTCTCCTAATAATTTTTTTCAAGAACTAACCTAACTAACCTAGAACTAACCTAACTAACCTAGAACTAACCTAACTAACCTAGAACTAATCTAACTAACCTAACTAACAGTAGTAACTAACCTAACTAACAGCAAAAAAGGAAAAACAGGGGGAGGCTCACCGGAGTGAGGCGGCGGGGCGGCGGGGCACCGGGGCGGCGAGGGCGTCAGGGCGGCGGTGTAGCGGGGCCGCGGGCGACGGGGCGTTGGGCGGCGGGGGCATCAGTGGCGGCCCGCGGCGGGAGGCGGGCCGGGGCGGCATGGGTCAGGGCGGCGGTGGGGTGCGGTCGGGGCGGGGGGCCATCGACGGTGCGGAGCGGTGGAGAGGGAGGGGCGGGGGAGCGGAGGGCGGCGGCGGCGGGAGACGAAACTAGAAGAGAGAGAGGAGAGGAGAAGAGAGAGGAGGGGGTAACGGCCCGTTAGAGTTATTTTCTTTGCCGTCTGCTAGCAGACGGCAAAGTTTCTTTGCCGTCCGCTAGCAGGCGGCAAAGAGGTGGGGTGGGCCGTTGCAGTTAACTGGCCTCAACTGGGCCCCAGCCCACCTCTTTGCCGTCTGCTAGCGGACGACAAAGAAGCTTTGTCATCCGCTGGCAGACGACAAAGAGCTGGCTGATGGCAAATAGTGTCTTTGCCATCAGCCAGCTCTTTGTCGTCTGCTTTTCCAAAGATGACGGCAAACAACCCCTTTGCCATCTGCCAGCAGACGGCAAAGAGCTGGCAGATGGCAAATAACTGAATTCCAGTAGTGAAGAAGGCGACTTAGTGTTGCGGCTGATTCAAGACCGGACAAATATGCATAAGCTATCTCCTCCATGGGAAGGACCTTTCTTGGTCAATAGAAATCTCAACAACGGGTCATATTACCACATTGACATCCGAGACGATTCAGATACCTCGGGGCAGGAGACCTGCCGGCCGTGGAACATAGCGCATCTGTGGCCTTACTATACCTAAGTCATTGAGACTCGACATTGTACACTATCATTGTACATATCATATTTATATATGAATAAATTTGGCATCCATGCAAGCCGGGGCCTCTGCCGTTTCGCATATCTTCATCTATGCAAGAAAGATCCAACATGATCGTCCAGGGGGCTTCCCACCCTTTGGGTGTAGCTTATCAAACCCTATCGGTCGGCTCTCAAGCCAAAAAGTTGACTCCGTCAACATGATCGTCTAGGGGGCTTCCCACCCTTCGGGTATAGCTTATCAAACCTTATTGGTCGGCTCTCAAGCCAAAACGTTGACTCCCGTCAACATGGTCATCCAGGGGTCGTCCCACCCTCCGGGTGTAGCTTATCAAACCCTATCAGTCGGCTCTTAAGATGAAAAGTTGACTCCATCAACATGATCGTCCAGGTGGCTTCCCACCTTTCGGTTGTAGCTTATCAAACCCTATCGGTCGGCTCTCAGGCCAAAAAGTTGACTCCGTCAACATGATCATCTAGGGGGCTTCCCACCCTTCGGGTGTAGCTTATCAAACCCTATCGGCCAGCTCTCAAGCCAAAAAGTTGAGTCCGTCAACATGATCGTCCAGGGGGCTTCCCACCCTCGAGTGTAGCTTATCAAACCCTATTGGTCGGCTCTCAAGCCAAACAGTTGATTCCGTCAACAAAGGTCACTTGGGGGCTTCCCACCCACCGGTGTAGCTTACACACCCTCTTGATCGGCTCTTAAGCCAAACAAGGTTAAACCTGCCTGTAAGTTGATGCTACTCTGCTAGGTGACCTGCCGATCTCTTACCAGTTAATCTTGCCTAGAGACCCTGAGCCGGTTCAAGTCAATTGATGGCCAATCTCCATAGAGACCCTATACTGGTTAAGGTTAAAACGGCGGCTCTTGTCACGTGAGGGATGGCTTACGGAAAGCTAGGATAACTCTCCCATCTATTGCTGACTCTCCGCTATGTGGCCTGCTCATACTGTTAGACAGTTAATCCTTGAGGACCCTGTACTGTTTAAGGTTAAAACGATGGATTTATGTCACGTGAGAGGTAATTTTTGGGCTATCAGGGTACTCATGCCCTGCCGTATCTCTTCTGGGACGTCACACTTTGTTTCAATTAATCTCGCTTAGAGACCCTAAGACGGTTCAAAAACCTAACGGCCAATCTCCATAGAGACCCTGTACTTTTAAGGAGTTTTAAGTGGCGAGTCAGCCCAGTAGAACCGGCACATGAGCTGTTTTTGAAAAAACATGTTAGGATGATACAACATCTTTGGCTTATGCTTTTAAGCCGCCCTCCTAACAATGTCAGGATACATCTGTTCTTGCAGGTCAATTAAGCTGGCAAGAGTCGGCAAAACATCCAATGGGAGGTGCAAGGAAGATGATATATATTAAGCCAGACTATTTAACATGTGCGCGATGGCATAGTTCAGGCAAAGGCAAAGTTACTGCAAGCCTATTGCATGCGCTCTCTGTAGAGCCCAAAAATATTTCAAAGTGTTTTACACCACTCATGCGGGTCACAAGAGCCGACTTATCAATGGAGTTCACAACTCCATCAGCTGGCCTGCGGGTCACCCTGCTCTAGATCTTTGACCTCCTTGATCTGAAGATTCTCCAAGTCCCAGTTGCAGTGGGTTAAAGCTGCAAAGTTTCCTTCCTCAAAGAAGGGGACGGGTCAAGTTCAGAAGCAAAAGGTGCTTACTGCGGGCAGGCATCAGGTCCTTAGACTCAAAGAGGGGATCACAGATTCTCTTCTGATCGGCGCTGTAAGCCGCCTGGTATGTTGCCAAGTTTACTTCTTCTGCCAACACGGAGGCAAGGACTTTGGAAGCCTTCACACCCGTGCGTAGTCATCTTCTGTAAACTCGGCCATCATCTTTCTTGGAGGGAAACCCGTCCATCATGTCTGTAGGGGTCAATTCTGGAGCAAAGACCAACGCCCGGCTTATGCTGCGATAGCTCCCAGTCGGGCGGCTGATCTCTTTAGCTCTACTACGATCTGTTTTGGTAGTGTGGAAAGCAGTTCTATGACCCCTTTGATAGTTGAAGGGGCACTATCGTTGTAGAGCACAGCGTTGATCATGCAAATAGCTCCACAGTAATGTTGTTCTGTCAGGGTATAAATAGCCTTCAGGGGCAGCAAGTTGTCGGAAGCGAGTTGGTGGATCCTTGGACCTACATAAGACGAACTCTCTCATAAGTCTCCAGCACAAGTACACATACACAATTTGGGTTAAGCTGTCAAATACTTACCAAATATGGTGGCTGACATCTTGCTGATATGGCGCTTCAAGATTGCAGCTCATCTGACACGATCACCAGCCGCTGGTCAGCATCATCTGCTCGTTGAGTCGGGTGGCTTGCTCAGTCTTAGCAGACTCTTTGAACGCGGCAAAGTCGGCTTTGACCTTGGTCAGTTCCTCGTCAAGGAGCCAGCACTTTTCATCAGCCTTGCTTCGGGCGGCTTGCTGCATGGCTAGATTATTCTTTAATCCGGCCACTTTTGACCCGACTTTGTTTATAGCCTCCTATGACATATCAACATACAGAATGAGTCGCCAGGAGGGAATTTGTTAGATAATAAAGGTTAAGCAAGTTTTAAGCAGATTGCAAGCAATATGTTTGACACTTGGGGGCTAATGTCTATTTGATCTCAAAGATTACAATACAAGTCCGGATCATTTCTATCAATTTAACCCGGAACTTGGGGGCTACAGGCTGATTTTTCAAGTTGTTTACAGCGAAAGCTCTGAGTCAACTTTAACAACATTGAGCTGGCCCTTGGGGGCTACAAATTGGCTCTGTTAGCTACTTTCAATAAAGCTCTGGCTCAATGTTATCGACTTTGAGCGGGCCCTTGGGGGCTAAGAATGATGATTTGCGATATAGAATAGTCTTTATCAGCTTTTACGCAAAAACTCAAACACAGAGCCACAAAGCCTTTGCATATAGAATAGTCTTTATTCTTCTGTTCTACTATGGTGATCTTGCCGGCATATTCAAAATGCTGACCTACACGGCTGCAACGTCTTATGTTGCAGATACTCTTCTACGACGGGTAAGAGTACGATTCAGGGTTACGGTCCCACTCAACTTGCCGTTGGTGTTATTGGACTCCACTCCCGTTGACTGTATCCGCTGCTATTTTAAGGTATATATCATTTTACGTTATTTACATGTGATTGCACTTTGATATATACATTGATGTACTGTGTGTGCCAGCATACTGATCCAGGGATGGCACAAAACACACAGAGGCTTGACTCGTTTTGAGTCGGGTCGCTACAGAAATGGTATCAGAGCACATGTTGACTGTAAAACGTGACCCTAGAAACTGGAAAGCCCTTAGGAAATGATTTCTCGAAAAACTTTGTTTTCAAAAGACCTTCTACTTCTCATCTTATTTGAGCTTTATCAAATGATCTCTCCTACTTCAAAAAGTTAGAAAATACTCTTTCCCCTTGGCCACACGAAGGATCAACTGAAGCCACTCCAAGAAGGACAAGATATGGGACAACTGGTGACCAACTCCGACAAAGATGTATTCCATTATGGAAGAGCTACAAAAGGATTTAAGATTATACAGATCTGAAGAAATTGAAGACCATGAAGAATTTCCAAGACATTATGCCCTAGAAGACCAAACCCCTGTTGTATACTTACGTTAGATACGATGATTTGTGAGCTGTCATTTGTGTGTAATTTTTCGACGGCCACAACTAAAATCTATTTTCAAAAACCATTGTTTGTATTGTGTGTATCTCCTCTTTTCTCTCTCTTGCTTCTCATCCCAAAACCTTGAAACCAATAGATGACGAATGAAGCTTGACTTGTGTATTCTGGATCGATGACTTGGTTTAGAGACAGAAGTATGGATTCACAACATGGAGAATCACTTCAGGAGCAACTCGATAGCACAGAAGTATAAGGTTCAATATGCTCTCCAGCACTTTACCCAAAGTGCCGCAACTTGGTGGAAAATGCATCATGCCATACAAGGATTTAATGGAGCAAAGAATTGGGAAGAACTCAAGAAGACTCTGTTAAGATCCCGTCTCATTCAGAAGCATTGTGTTATCTCGATGAAGAAGACCCGAGCATGTAAAATCTGTGGAGAAATAGGACACACCCAGGAAGAACACAAGAAAGGATGCCCTCATTGTGAAGAAAATCACCCTGCTGAGGAATGCCCAACTGGGCAGGTGACATGTTTCTTGTGTGAAGGAAACAACCACTACCCGGCTCAATGCCAAATATACCCCAAGGTACAGGAAGTCATCAAGCAGCAGAAGGAAGCCTTCAGAGAAAAGTTAGGAGAACTTGTGATGAAGGAATGTTGAAGACCCTGATGGAGAAGGATTAACCAGATTTTACCCAAATCTGCTATACATGTGGAGAAAAGGACATTTCTCACAGGACTGTACGAAGGAAAGAAAAGAGTATCTGGGAAACTTCCCGATAGAAGAAGTGGAGTTTGATCCACAGGAAATTGAAGCTTTGATCGGAACAAAGAACCTTAGGAAGAGACGAGCCCCTGAACAGAAGGACCTGAGTCATATTAGATGTTACAATTGTAAGGATATGGGCCACTATGCCGATAAGTGCCCAAGAAAGGAATCAAGAACCCAAGGAACAAGCACCAACATCAAGAAGCCCCGAGATATGTTAGAATCATTTGTTTTCAGTGCAAGAAGACAGGACACTACTCCTATACCTGTCCAGAGAAGAATGGCTAAGCATGAGTAGTCTGAGTTTTGGATTCTTGGTGTACCAAATGTAATAGGTAGCACTCTTACAATTTTGGAGTTATGTAATGGAAGTCTCAGAGTCTGTAAATAAATTCATGAGTCAATGGAAATTATGGTGTCATGATTTATCTTATGTTGAAAATGTGAGTTGTTACTCTATGAACAAAGATCTCTTACCATTTTCGAGGATATGAGAAAATATGGTCTATGCATACATGAGTGCATTTCATTTTAAGTGTGGTAGTAACCACAGGTACCTTTTCCGGATTAAGGAGTTTTGGATAAGTGAATACAGATGAAGGGAATGTGGAATCATATCCAAACTGTCTGGATGATAACCTTTGAGACAAAGAGTTTTTCGAAGCTGGAATGCTGAGAAACGATGATTATGGTGAAAACCACACCCAAGGTTAAACAACCATGGAAAGGAAAATGATTCTGCAGAGTGGAATCTAGACAGAATAAGTCTGAGATTTGTTACCTCAAGGGTATGGTGTAGTGAATTGAAGGTAATGCTGGTATATGGAACGATTGTAACCCAGGAATGAGTTAAAGCTGTTCAAGGATTCAAGTGGACCCACAGCTCACTGACCTCAGGATTGAGAAGGATCAAGCCCCACCTTTGTGAAGGAAGAAATTTGGAAGAAGCTACGACTGATCAGCAATCGTTTTCTTGGGAGTTTCGAAACCTGAGAGTTTGTGAAGAAACGATAGATGTTTTTGCTTAGCTTGCAGAATCAATGGATTTATCCGAACCTCGTTCGATGACAGAAAATTTCTGCAACGCTTGTGAGGAAGTCCAAGTGTTAGAATACGAGATTCACTAAAACTTATACAAGGTAATGATTTCAGTGCGACATGGTTTGGCCACCATGACGACTTACTCTTATCATTCTCTTGCTATTCGGAATGGTAAATCTGAGTGACTTACCCATAGTAAAGAGACGACGTTCTTTGAAGCTTTTGTTTAAGCCTTAGAATGGTATGATGAAACCCCTAGTACAATTGACAGTTGCTATCACACGTAGGAAATTTTTACGGTGAGGAATGAAGCCAAGACCCATTTCACTGCAGGATGACCACCAATGGTAGACCACATGAGATTATCGATAAGTTATTTAGAATTGATCACGAGACTTACCAGCTAAGAAGACTCAGTATCGGAGGAAATACATGTTGTTATGAGGACTCAAGATTTTGATATACCGGAAGAGCATCACCGAAGAAGCTATCGTGAAGAAGGTGAAAAGACGGATGCACCCAGAGGACTGCCAAGATTTTGAGAGACCAGTAACTCTCATTTTAAGTGTGGTAGACCCACATTTCCAGGTCAATGGAGTCTTGTTGGAAGACCCCACGCCTTCTTGGTCTGTGGATTTGCTAGAAGACCCCAACCCTAACCTATTCTTTCTAGCCTCTTCAAATCTCGAGGACGAGATTCATTTTAAGTGTGGTAGGTTTTGTAACATCCCAAACTTTGGAATGTTATATAGAATGATTGTTTGTTTGCTTAATGATTGAAAATGAGTGAAATTTTGAATTTTTTTTGAAAGTTTAATGAGAGGGATGAAATGACTTTCCCACCTTTCACTTTGCATTTTGATCACCCAGGAATTCAAATTCATTTCATCACAAAACCCTAGAGTGAAGATGACATGACTTCTTCCATTTAAGAAATGAAAAGGGATTTGAAAGAATTTGAATTTCATTTGAAAATATTTCAAATTCGGAAACTTTATGCAACTCATGATTTTCATGAGAGAAGATAAAATGACTTCTTCAAATTATATGAAATATGAGTTGGAAGTTTAAAATAAATCTTTTGAATAGTGAATGTGAAAATCTCTGGATTTTCTTTTGGAATCATTTCAATATTTTATGGC
>JAAAWK010000785.1:0-16195 GCA_022496015.1 Hordeum marinum
GGCATGATATTTCCCGTGTGTGCTCGCGCAGCGGTGTGTGTGCATGTGCAAAATGTACCTGGTGTGAAAATTAGAAGTTCTATCATCTCGTTTTCCCGATACCTTTCCAACACCTATGAAAATTACTCAATCGGAGCTCGTCCTGACTCACGTTGATAGTCTCATTGAATACCCTCTATAGGGTGAATTTTGTCTTTCCTCTATTCACTGTTTCTTCTCTAATATGAGCCTAACACCATGTTGTATCGAATCCATGGTCGAGGCGCATAGTTCTGAAGACCATACGGATGGGTTGGCCCATGGGATTTGGAGTTGTAACCGCGAAATCGTTGGTTTTCTCCATCTGGCGATCCTTTTTGAGGGCATAGACGGCCTTTTATGGGCATGATATTTCCCGTGTGCGTGCTCGCGCGTGTGTGCTGTGCAAAATGTACCTGGTCGTGAAAATTAGAAGTTCTATCATCTCGTTTTCCCGATACCTTTCCAACACCTATGAAAATTACTCAATCGGAGCTGTCCTACCCATTTGATAGTCTCATTTGAATACCCTCTATAGGTGAATTTTGTCTTTCCTCTATCACTGTTTGTGTCAATATGAGCCTAACCACATGTTGTATCCAATCCATGGTCGAGGCGAATCGTTTTGAAGACCCATACGGAGGGTGGCCCATGGGACTTTTAGTGTAATTTCGAACTCGTGGTTGTTTTCTCCCATCTGGCGATCCTATCCATTTTTGACGACATAGACGGCCTTTTATGGGCATGATATGTCCCGTGTGCAGTGCTCGCGCCGTGTGTGTGGTGGCAAAAATGTACCTACCTGGTCGTGACAATTAGAAGTTCTATCATCTCGTTTTCTCCGATACCTTTCCAGACACCGATGAAATTACTTCAATCGGAGCTCGTCCTGTACTGCACGTTGATAGTCTCATTGAATACCCTCTATAGGGTGAATTTTGTCTGTTCCTCTATTCACTGTTTCTTGGTCTAATATGAGCCTAACACCATGTTGTATCCAATCCATGGTCGAGGCGCATAGTTCTGAAGACCATACGGATGGGTTGGCCCATGGGATTTGGAGTTGTAACTGCGAAATCGTTGGTTTTCTCTCCATCTAGGCGATCCATTTTTTGAGGCACATAGACGGCCTTTTATGGGCATGATATTTCCCGTGTGCATGCTCGCGCGATGTGTGTGCGTGTGCAAAATGTACCTCAGTCGTGAAATTAGAAGGTTCTATCATCTCGTTTTCCTGATACCTTTCCAACACCTATGAAAATTACTCAATCGAAGCTCGTCCTGACTCACGTTGATAGTCTCATTGAATACCCTCTATAGGGTGAATTTGTCTTTCCTCTATTCACTGTTTCTTGTCTAATATGAGCCTAACACCATGTTTGTATCCAATCCATGGTCGAGGCGCATAGTTTTGAAGACCATACGGATGGGGTTGGCCCATGGGATTTGTAGTTGTAACTGCGAAATCGTTGGTTTTCCTCCATCTGGCGATCCATTTTTGACGGACATAGACGGCCTTTATGGGCATGATATTTCCCGTGTGCGTGCTCGCGCGTGTGTGTGATGTGCAAAATGTACCTGGTCGTGACAATTAGAAGTTCTATTCATCTCGTTTTCCCCGATAACCTTTCCAACACCTATGAAAATTACTCAATCGGAGCTCGTCCTGACTCACGTTGATAGTCTCATTGAATACCCTCTATAGGGTGAATTTTGTCTTTCCTCTATTCACTGTTTCTTGTCTAATATGAGCCTAACACCATGTTGTATCCAATCCATGGGCGAGGCGCATAGTTTTGAAGACCATACGGATGGGTTGGCCCATGGGATTTGTAGTTGTAACTGCGAAATCGTTGGTTTTCCTTCCATCTGGCGATCCATTTTGACGACATAGACGGCCTTTTATGGGCATGATATTTCCCGTGTGCATGCTCGCGCGCGTGTGTGTGTGCAAAATGTACCTGGTCGTGACAATTAGAAGTTCTATCATCTCGTTTTCCCGATACCTTTCCAACACCTATGAAAATTACTCAATCGAGCTCGTCCTGACTCACGTTGATAGTCTCATTGAATACCTCTATAGGTGAATTTTGTCTTTCCTCTATTCACTGTTTCTTGTCTAATATGAGCCTAACACCATGTTGTATCCAATCCATGGTCGAGGCGCATAGTTTTGAAGACCATACGGATGGGTTGGCCCATGGATTTGTAGTTGTAACTGCGAAATCGTTGGTTTTCTCCATCTGGCGATCCATTTTTGAGCGACATAGACGGCCTTTTATGGGCATGATATTTCCCGTGTGCAGTGCTCGCGCGTGTGTGTGCATGTGCAAAATGTACCTGGTCGTGAAAATTAGAAGTTCTATCATCTCGTTTTCCCGATACCTTTCCAACACCTATGAAAATTACTCAATCGGAGCTCGTCCTGACTCACGTTGATAGTCTCATTGAATACCCTCTATAGGGTGAATTTTGTCTTTCCTCTATTCACTGTTTCTTGTCTAATATGAGCCTAACACCATGTTGTATCCAATCCATGGTCGAGGCGCATAGTTTTGAAGACCATACGGATGGGTTGGCCCATGGGATTTGTAGTTGTAACTGCGAAATCGTTGGTTTTCTCCATCTGGCGATCCATTTTTGACGACATAGACGGCCTTTTATGGGCATGATATTTCCGTGTGCAGTGCTCGCGCGCGTGTGTGTGTGCAAAATGTACCTGGTCAGTGACAATTAGAAGTTCTATCATCTCGTTTTCCCGATACCTTTCCAACACCTATGAAAATTACTCAATCGGAGCTCGTCCTGACTCACGTTGATAGTCTCATTGAATACCCTCTATAGGGTGAATTTTGTCTTCCTCTATTCACTGTTTCTTGCTCTAATATGAGCCTAACACCATGTTGTATCCGAATCCATGGTCGAGGCGCATAGTTTGAAGACCATACGGATGGGTTGGCCCATGGGATTTCGAGTTGTAACTGCGAAATCGTTGGTTTTCTCCATCTGGCGATCCATTTTTGACGACATAGACGGCCTTTTATGGGCATGAGATTTCCCGTGTGCATGCTCGCGCGTGTGTGTGTGTGCAAAATGTACCTGGTCGTGACAATTAGAAGTTCTATCATCTCGTTTTCCCGATACCTTTCCAACACCTATGAAAATTACTCAATCGGAGCTCGTCCTGACTCACGTTGATAGTCTCATTGAATACCCTCTATAGGGTGAATTTTGTCTTTCCTCTATTCACTGTTTCTTGTCTAATATGAGCCTAACACCATGTTGTATCCAATCCATGGTCGAGGGGCATAGTTTTGAAGACCATACGGATGGGTTGGCCCATGGGATTTGTAGTTGTAACTGCGAAATCGTTGGTTTTCTCCATCTGGCGATCCATTTTTGACGACATAGACGGCCTTTTATGGGCATGATATTTCCCGTGTGCATGCTCGCGCGTGTGTGTGTGTGCAAAATGTACCTGGTCGTGACAATTAGAAGTTCTATCATCTCGTTTTCCTGATACCTTTCCAACACCTATGAAAATTACACAATCGAAGCTCGTCCTGACTCATGTTGATAGTCTCATTGAATACCCTCTATAGGGTGAATTTTGTCTTTCCTCTATTCACTGTTTCTTGTCTAATATGAGCCTAACACCATGTTGTATCCAATCCATGGTCGAGGCGCATAGTTTTGAAGACCATACGGATGGGTTGGCCCATGGGATTTGTAGTTGTAACTGCGAAATCGTTGGTTTTCTCCATCTGGCGATCCATTTTTGACGACATAGACGGCCTTTTATGGGCATGATATTTCCCGTGTGCATGCTCGCGCGCGTGTGTGTGTGTGCAAAATGTACCTGGTCGTGACAATTAGAAGTTCTATCATCTCGTTTTCCCGATACCTTTCCAACACCTATGAAAATTACTCAATCGGAGCTCGTCCTGACTCACGTTGATAGTCTCATTGAATACCCTCTATAGGGTGAATTTTGTCTTTCCTCTATTCACTGTTTCTTGTCTAATATGAGCCTAACACCATGTTGTATCCAATCCATGGTCGAGGCGCATAGTTTTGAAGACCATACGGATGGGTTGGCCCATGGGATTTGTAGTTGTAACTGCGAAATCGTTGGTTTTCTCCATCTGGCGATCCATTTTTGACGACATAGACGGCCTTTTATGGGCATGATATTTCCCGTGTGCATGCTCGCGCGTGTGTGTGTGTGCAAAATGTACCTGGTCGTGACAATTAGAAGTTCTATCATCTCGTTTTCCTGATACCTTTCCAACACCTATGAAAATTACACAATCGAAGCTCGTCCTGACTCATGTTGATAGTCTCATTGAATACCCTCTATAGGGTGAATTTTGTCTTTCCTCTATTCACTGTTTCTTGTCTAATATGAGCCTAACACCATGTTGTATCCAATCCATGGTCGAGGCGCATAGTTTTGAAGACCATACGGATGGGTTGGCCCATGGGATTTGTAGTTGTAACTGCGAAATCGTTGGTTTTCTCCATCTGGCGATCCTTTTTTGACGACATAGACGGCCTTTTATGGGCATGATATTTCCCGTGTGCGTGCTCGCGCGCGTGTGTGTGAGTGCAAAATGTACCTGGTCGTGACAATTAGAAGTTCTATTCATCTCGTTTTCCCTGATACCTTTCCAACACCTATGAAAATTACTCAATCGGAGCTCGTCCTGACTCACGTTGATAGTCTCATTGAATACCCTCTATAGGGTGAATTTTGTCTTTCCTCTATTCACTGTTTCTTGTCTAATATGAGCCTAACACCATGTTGTATCCAATCCATGGTCGAGGCGCATAGTTTTGAAGACCATACGGATGGGTTGGCCCATGGGATTTGTAGTTGTAACTGCGAAATCGTTGGTTTTCTCCATCTGGCGATCCATTTTTGACGACATAGACGGCCTTTTATGGGCATGATATTTCCCGTGTGCATGCTCGCGCGCGTGTGTGTGTGCAAAATGTACCTGGTCGTGACAATTAGAAGTTCTATCATCTCGTTTTCCCGATACCTTTCCAACACCTATGAAAATTACTCAATCGGAGCTCGTCCTGACTCACGTTGATAGTCTCATTGAATACCCTCTATAGGGTGAATTTTGTCTTTCCTCTATTCACTGTTTCTTGTCTAATATGAGCCTAACACCATGTTGTATCCAATCCATGGTCGAGGCGCATAGTTTTGAAGACCATACGGATGGGTTGGCCCATGGGATTTGTAGTTGTAACTGCGAAATCGTTGGTTTTCTCCATCTGGCGATCCATTTTTGACGACATAGACGGCCTTTTATGGGCATGATATTTCCCGTGTGCATGCTCGCGCATGTGTGTGTGTGTGCAAAATGTACCTGGTCGTGACAATTAGAAGTTCTATCATCTCGTTTTCCTGATACCTTTCCAACACCTATGAAAATTACACAATCGAAGCTCGTCCTGACTCATGTTGATAGTCTCATTGAATACCCTCTATAGGGTGAATTTTGTCTTTCCTCTATTCACTGTTTCTTGTCTAATATGAGCCTAACACCATGTTGTATCCAATCCATGGTCGAGGCGCATAGTTTTGAAGACCATACGGATGGGTTGGCCCATGGGATTTGTAGTTGTAACTGCGAAATCGTTGGTTTTCTCCATCTGGCGATCCTTTTTGACGACATAGACGGCCTTTTATGGGCATGATATTTCCCGTGTGCAGTGCTCGCGCGCTGTGTGCGTGTGCAAAATGTACCTGGTCGTGAAATTAGAAGTTCTATCATCTCGTTTTCCCTGATACCTTTCCAACACCTATGAAATTACATCAATCGAAGCTCGTCCTGACTCACTGTTGATAGTCTCATTGAATACCCTCTATAGGGTGAATTTTGTCTTTCCTCTATTCACTGTTTCTTGTCTAATATGAGCCTAACACCATGTTGTATCCAATCCATGGTCGAGGCGCATAGTTTTGAAGACCATACGGATGGGTTGGCCCATGGGATTTGTAGTTGTAACTGCGAAATCGTTGGTTTCTCCATCTGGCGATCCATTTTTGACGACATAGACGGCCTTTTATGGGCATGATATTTCCCGTGTGCATGCCTCGCGCGTGTGTGTGTGTGCAAAATGTACCTGGTCGTGACAATTAGAAGTTCTATCATCTCGTTTTCCCGATACCTTTCCAACACCTATGAAAATTACTCAATCGGAGCTCGTCCTGACTCACGTTGATAGTCTCATTGAATACCCTCTATAGGGTGAATTTTGTCTTCCTCTATTCACTGTTTCTTGCTCTAATTGAGCCTAACACCATGTTGTATCGAATCCATGGTCGAGGCGCATAGTTTGAAGACCATACGGATGGGTTGGCCCATGGGATTTGTAGTTGTAACTGCGAAATCGTTGGTTTTCTCCATCTGGCGATCCATTTTTGAGGCATAGACGGCCTTTTATGGGCATGAGATTTCCCGTGTGCATGCTCGCGCATGTGTGTGCATGTGCAAAATGTACCTGGTCGTGAAAATTAGAAGTTCTATCATCTCGTTTTCCTGATACCTTTCCAACACCTATGAAAATTACACAATCGAAGCTCGTCCTGACTCATGTTGATAGTCTCATTGAATACCCTCTATAGGGTGAATTTTGTCTTTCCTCTATTCACTGTTTCTTGTCTAATATGAGCCTAACACCATGTTGTATCCAATCCATGGGCGAGGCGCATAGTTTTGAAGACCATACGGATGGGTTGGCCCATGGGATTTGTAGTTGTAACTGCGAAATCGTTGGTTTTCTCCATCTGGCGATCCATTTTTGACGACATAGACGGCCTTTTATGGGCATGATATTTCCCGTGTGCATGCTCGCGCGCGTGTGTGTGTGCAAAATGTACCTGGTCGTGACAATTAGAAGTTCTATCATCTCGTTTTCCCGATACCTTTCCAACACCTATGAAAATTACTCAATCGGAGCTCGTCCTGACTCACGTTGATAGTCTCATTGAATACCCTCTATAGGGTGAATTTTGTCTTTCCTCTATTCACTGTTTCTTGTCTAATATGAGCCTAACACCATGTTGTATCCAATCCATGGTCGAGGCGCATAGTTTTGAAGACCATACGGATGGGTTGGCCCATGGGATTTGTAGTTGTAACTGCGAAATCGTTGGTTTTCTCCATCTGGCGATCCATTTTTGACGACATAGACGGCCTTTTATGGGCATGATATTTCCCGTGTGCATGCTCGCGCGCGTGTG
The DNA here is from genome assembly GCA_022496015.1 of Hordeum marinum. Taxonomy (NCBI): domain Eukaryota; kingdom Viridiplantae; phylum Streptophyta; class Magnoliopsida; order Poales; family Poaceae; genus Hordeum; species Hordeum marinum. The sequence continues at coordinate 7,280 of JAAAWK010000785.1, forward strand.
TGTGTGTGCAAAATGTACCTGGTCGTGACAATTAGAAGTTCTATTATCTCGTTTTCCCGATACCTTTCCAACACCTATGAAAATTACACAATCGAAGCTCGTCCTGACTCATGTTGATAGTCTCATTGAATACCCTCTATAGGGTGAATTTTGTCTTTCCTCTATTCACTGTTTCTTGTCTAATATGAGCCTAACACCATGTTGTATCCAATCCATGGGCGAGGCGCATAGTTTTGAAGACCATACGGATGGGTTGGCCCATGGGATTTGTAGTTGTAACTGCGAAATCGTTGGTTTTCTCCATCTGGCGATCCTTTTTTGACGACATAGACGGCCTTTTATGGGCATGATATTTCCCGTGTGCGTGCTCGCGCGCGTGTGTGTGTGTGCAAAATGTACCTGGTCGTGACAATTAGAAGTTCTATTATCTCGTTTTCCCGATACCTTTCCAACACCTATGAAAATTACTCAATCGGAGCTCGTCCTGACTCACGTTGATAGTCTCATTGAATACCCTCTATAGGGTGAATTTTGTCTTTCCTCTATTCACTGTTTCTTGTCTAATATGAGCCTAACACCATGTTGTATCCAATCCATGGGCGAGGCGCATAGTTTTGAAGACCATACGGATGGGTTGGCCCATGGGATTTGTAGTTGTAACTGCGAAATCGTTGGTTTTCTCCATCTGGCGATCCATTTTTGACGACATAGACGGCCTTTTATGGGCATGATATTTCCCGTGTGCATGCTCGCGCGCGTGTGTGTGTGCAAAATGTACCTGGTCGTGACAATTAGAAGTTCTATCATCTCGTTTTCCCGATACCTTTCCAACACCTATGAAAATTACTCAATCGGAGCTCGTCCTGACTCACGTTGATAGTTTCATTGAATACCCTCTATAGGGTGAATTTTGTCTTCCTCTATTCACTGTTTCTTCTCTAATATGAGCCTAACACCATGTTGTATCCAATCCATGGTCGAGGCGCATAGTTTTGAAGACCATACGGATGGGTTGGCCCATGGGATTTGTAGTTGTAACTGCGAAATCGTTGGTTTTCTCCATCTGGCGATCCATTTTTGACGACATAGACGGCCTTTTATGGGCATGATATTTCCCGTGTGCATGCTCGCGCGCTGTGTGTGATGTGCAAAATGTACCTGGTCGTGACAATTAGAAGTTCTATCATCTCGTTTTCCCGATACCTTTCCAACACCTATGAAAATTACTCAATCGGAGCTCGTCCTGACTCACGTTGATAGTCTCATTGAATACCCTCTATAGGGTGAATTTTGTCTTTCCTCTATTCACTGTTTCTTGTCTAATATGAGCCTAACACCATGTTGTATCCAATCCATGGTCGAGGCGCATAGTTTTGAAGACCATACGGATGGGTTGGCCCATGGGATTTGTAGTTGTAACTGCGAAATCGTTGGTTTTCTCCATCTGGCGATCCATTTTTGACGACATAGACGGCCTTTTATGGGCATGATATTTCCCGTGTGCATGCTCGCGCCGTGTGTGTGGTGCAAAATGTACCTGGTCGTGACAATTAGAAGTTCTATCATCTCGTTTTCCCGATACCTTTCCAACACCTATGAAAATTACTCAATCGGAGCTCGTCCTGACTCACGTTGATAGTCTCATTGAATACCCTCTATAGGGTGAATTTTGTCATTCCTCTATTCACTGTTTCTTCTCTAATATGAGCCTAACACCATGTTGTATCCAATCCATGGTCGAGGCGCATAGTTTCTGAAGACCATACGGATGGGTTGGCCCATGGGATTTGGAGTTGTAACTGCGAAATCGTTGGTTTTCTCCATCTGGCGATCCATTTTTGAGGGCATAGACGGCCTTTTATGGGCATGATATTTCCCGTGTGCAGTGCTCGCGCATGTGTGTGCATGTGCAAAATGTACCTGGTCGTGACAATTAGAAGTTCTATCATCTCGTTTTCCTGATACCTTTCCAACACCTATGAAAATTACTCAATCGAGCTCGTCCTGACTCACGTTGATAGTCTCATTGAATACCCTCTATAGGTGAATTTTGTCTTTCCTCTATTCACTGTTTCTTGTCTAATATGAGCCTAAACACCATGTTGTATCCAATCCATGGTCGAGGCGCATAGTTCTGAAGACCATACGGATGGGTTGGCCCATGGGATTTGGAGTTGTAACTGCGAAATCGTTGGTTTTCTCCATCTGGCGATCCATTTTTGAGGACATAGACGGCCCTTTTATGGGCATGATATTTCCCGTGTGCGTGCTCGCGCAGTGTGTGTGCTTGTGCAAAATGTACCTGGTCTTGACAATTAGAAGTCTATCATCTCGTTTTCCTGATACCTTTCCAACACCTATGAAAATTACTCAATCGAGCTCGTCCTGACTCAATGTTGATAGTCTTCATTGAATACCCTCTATAGGGTGAATTTTTGTCTTCCTCTATTCACTGTTTCCTTGTCTAATATGAGCCTAACACACCATGTTGTATCGAATCCATGGTCGAGGCGCATAGTTTTGAAGACCATACGGATGGGTTGGCCCATGGGAATTTGAGTTGTAACTGCGAAATCGTTGGTTTTCTCCATCTGGCGATCCATTTTTGACGACATAGACGGCCTTTTATGGGCATGATATTTCCCGTGTGCATGCTCGCGCATGTGTGTGTGTGCAAAATGTACCTGGTCGTGACAATTAGAAGTTCTATCATCTCGTTTCCCGATACCTTTCCAACACCTATGAAAATTACCTCAATCGGAGCTCGTCCTGACTCACGTTGATAGTCTCATTGAATACCCTCTATAGGTGAATTTTGTCTTTCCTCTATTCACTGTTTCTTCGTCTAATTGAGCCTAACACCATGTTGTATCCAATCCATGGGCGAGGCGCATAGTTTTGAAGACCATACGGATGGGGTTGGCCCATGGGATTTGTAGTTGTAACTGCGAAATCGTTGGTTTTCTCATTCTGGCGATCCATTTTTTGAGCGACATAGACGGCCCTTTTATGGGCATGATATTTCCCGTGTGCATGCTCGCGCGTGTGTGTGTGTGCAAAATGTACATGTCGTGACAATTAGAAGTTCTATCATCTCGTTTTCCCGATACCTTTTCCAACACCTATGAAAATTACTCAATCGGAGCTCGTCCTGACTCACGTTGATAGTTCTCATTGAATACCCTCTATAGGGTGAATTTTGTCTTTCCGCTATTCACTGTTTCTTCTTCTAATATGAGCCTAACACCATGTTTGTATCCGAATCCATGGTCGAGGCGCATAGTTCTGAAGACCATACGGATGGGTTGGCCCCATGGGATTTCGAGTTGTAACTGCGAAATCGTTGGTTTTCTCCATCTGGCGATCCATTTTTGAGGGCATAGACGGCCTTTTATGGGCATGAGATTTCCCGTGTGCATGCTCGCGCATGTGTGTGCATGTGCAAAATGTACCTGGTCGTGAAAATTAGAAGTTCTATCATCTCGTTTTCCTGATACCTTTCCAACACCTATGAAAATTACACAATCGAGCTCGTCCTGACTCATGTTGATAGTCTCATTGAATACCCTCTATAGGGTGAATTTTGTCTTTCCTCTATTCACTTGTTTCTTGTCTAATATGAGCCTAACACCATGTTGTATCCAATCCATGGTCGAGGCGCATAGTTTTGAAGACCATACGGATGGGTGGCCCATGGGATTTGTAGTTGTAACTGCGAAATCGTTGGTTTTTCTCCATCTGGCGATCCATTTTTGACGACATAGACGGCCTTTTATGGGCATGATATTTCCCGTGTGCATGCTCGCGGCGTTGTGTGTGTGCAAAATGTACCTGGTCGTGACAATTAGAAGTTCTATCATCTCGTTTTCCCCGATACCTTTCCAACACCTATGAAAATTACTCAATCGGAGCTCGTCCTGACTCACGTTGATAGTTTCATTGAATACCTCTATAGAGTGAATTTTGTCATTTCCTCTATCACTGTTTCTTCTCTAATTTGAGCCTAAACACCATGTTGTATCGAATCCATGGTCGAGGCGCATAGTCTTCTGAAGACCATACGGATGGGTTGTGGCCCATGGGATTTGGTTAAGTTTGTAACTGCGAAATCGTGTTGTTCTCCATCTGGCGATCCATTTTTGACGACATAGACGGCCTTTTATGGGCATGATATTTCCCGTGTGCATGCTCGCGGTCGGGTGTGGTGTGCAAAATGTACCCTGGTCGTGACAATTAGAAGTTCTATTATCTCGTTTTCCCGATACCTTTTCCAACACCTATGAAAATTACTCAATCGGAGCTCGTCCTGACTCACGTGATAGTCTCATTGAATACCCTCTATAGGGTGAATTTTGTCTTTCCTCTATTCACTGTTTCTTGTCTAATATTGAGCCTAACACCATGTTGTATCCAATCCATGGTCGAGGCGCATAGTTTTGGAGACCATACGGATGGGTTGGCCCATGGGGATTTGTAGTTGTAACTGCGAAATCGTTGGTTTTCCCATCTGGCGATCCATTTTGCCGAATAGACGGCCTTTTATGGGATGCTATTTCCCGTGTGCTGCTCGCGCGGTGTGGTGTGCAAATGTACCTGGTCGTGACAATTAGAAGTTATACTATCTCGTTTTCCTGATACCTTTCCAACACCTATGAAAATTACACAATGCGAAGGCTAGTCCTGACTCATGTTGATAGTCTCATTGAATACCCTCGTATAGGGTGAATTTGTCTTTCTCTATTCACTGTTTCTTGTCTAATATGAAGCCTAACCCATGTTGTATCCAATCCATGGGCGAGGCGCATAGTTTTGAAGACCATACGATGGTTGGCCCATTGGATTTGTAGTTGTTAAATGCGAAATCGTTGGTTTTTCTCCATCTGGCGATCCAGTTTTGACGACATAGACGGCCTTTTATGGGCATGATATTTCCCGTGTGCATGCTCGCGCGCGTGGGTGTGTGTGCAAAATTGTACCTGGTCGTGACAATTAGAAGTTCTATGCATATCGTTTTCCCGATTACCCTTTCCAACCACCTATGAAAATACTCAATCGGAGCTCGTCCTGACTTCACGTTGATAGTTTCATTGAATACCCTCTATAGAGTGAAATTTTGTCATTCCTCTATTCACTGTTTCTTCTCTAATTTGGCCTAACACCATGTTGTATCGAATCCATGGTCGAGGCGCATAGTTCTGAAGACTCATACGGATAGGGTTGTGGCCCATGGGATTCGATTTGTAACGCGAAACGGTTGGTTTTCTCCTCTGGCGATCCATTTTTGTACGAACATAGACGGAATCCTTTAGGGGCTATGTTAGATTTTCCCATGTGGAATGCTCGCGAATGTGGTGTGTGTGCAAAAAGTACCAGGTCGTGACATTAGAAGGTCTTATCTCTTTCCGATACCTTTCCAACCACCTATGAAAATTAATAAACTGAGCTGTCCTGACTCATGTTGATAGTCTAATGAATAACCTTGATAGGGTGAATTTGTCTTCCTTATTCACTGTTCTGTATACTATGAGCTAACACCATGTTGTATCGAATCCATGGTCGAGGGAAGTTACTAGACCATACTGAGGGTTGGGCCTATGGGATTTCGAGTTTTTAATGCGAAATCGGTGTTTGCTCCATCTGGCGATCATTTTTGAGGGCATAGACGGCCTTTTATGGGCATGATATTTCCGTGTGCGTGCTCGCGCGTGGTGTGCATATGCAAAATGTTCCTGGTCATGAAAATTAGAAGTTCTATCATCTCGTTTTCCCGATACCTTTCCAACACCTATGAAAATTACTCAATCGGAGCTCGTCCTGACTCACGTTGATAGTCTCATTGAATACCCTCTATAGGGTGAATTTTGTCTTTCCTCTCATCATGTTCCCTAATATGAGCCTAACACCATGTTGTATCCAATCCATGGTCGAGGCGCATAGTTCTGAAGACCATACAGATGGTTGGCCCATGGGATTTGGATTGTAACTGCGAAATCACTGGTTTTCTCCATCTGGCGATCCGTTTTGAGGGCATAGACGGCCTTTATGGGCAAGATATTTCCCGTGTGCATCTTGCGTGTGCGTTGTGTGTGTGCAAAATGTTCGAGGTCGTGAAAATTAGTTCTATCATCTCGTTTTCCCGATACCTTTCCAACACCTATGAAAATACTCAATCGGAGCTCGTCCTGACTCACGTTGATAGTCTCGTTGAATACCCTCTATAGGGTGAATTTTGTCTTTCCTCTGTTCACTTCTTCCCTAATATGAGCCTAACACCATGTGTATCCAATCCACGGTCGAGGCGCCATAGTTCTGAAGACCATACAGATGGTTGGCCCATGGGATTTGATGTAACTACGAAATCTGGTTTTCTCCATCTGGCGATCCGTTTTTGAGGGCATAGCGGCCTTTTATGGGCAGATATTTCCCGTGTGCATGCTCGCATGTGTGTGTGTGCAAAATGTTCCTAGGTCGTGAAAATTAGAAGTTCTATCATCTCGTTTTCCTGATACCTTTCCAACACTATGAAAATTACTCAATCGAGCTCGTCCAACTCACGTTGATAGTCTCATTAATACCTCTATAGGGTGAATTTGTCTTTCTCTATTCACTGTTCTTCTTAATGAGCCTAAACCATGTTGTATCAATCCATGGTCGAGGGCATAGTTTGAAGACCATACGGATGGGTTGGCCCATGGGATTTGGAGTTGTAACTGCGAATCGTTGGTTTCTCCATCTGGCGATCCATTTTGAGGGCATAGACGGCCTTTTATGGGCATGATTTCCCGTGTGCATGCTCGCGCGTGTGTGTGTGTGCAAAATGTACCTGGTCGTGAAATTAGAAGTTCTATCATCTCGTTTTCCCGATACCTTTCCAACACCTATGAAAATTACTCAATCGGAGCTCGTCCTGACTCACGTTGATAGTCTCATTGAATACCCTCTATAGGGTGAATTTGTCTTTCCTCTCTCATGTTTCTTCTCTAATTGAGCCTAACACCATGTTGTATCGAATCCATGGTCGAGGCGCATAGTTCTGAAGACCATACGGATGGGTTGGCCCATGGGATTTGGAGTTGTAACGCGAAATCATTGGTTTCTCCATCTGGCGATCCGTTTTTGGGGAATAGACGGCCTTTTATGGGCAAGATATTTCCGTGTGCATGCTCGCGCGTGGTGTGCGTATGCAAATGTTCCAGGTCGATGAAAATTATATGTTCTATCTCGTTTTCCCAATACCTTTCCAACACCTATGAAAATTACTCAATCGGAGCTCGTCCTGACTCACGTTGATAGTCTCGTTGAATACCCTCTATAGGCTGAATTTGTATTCCTCGTTCACTCTATCTTCCCAACATGACACACATGTTTATATCCAATCACGGTCGAGGCGCATAGTTCTGAAGACCAGACAGATGGGTTGGCCATGGGATTTGGAGTTGTAACTGCGAAATCATTGGTTTTCTCCATCTGGCGATCCAATTTTGAGGCATAGACGGCCTTTTATGGGCAAGATATTTCCCGTGTGCATGCGCGAATGTGTGTGTGTGCAAAATGTTCAGGTCGTGAAATTAGAAGTTCTATCATCTCGTTTTCCTGATACCTTTCCAACACCTATGAAAATTACTCAATCGGAGCTCGTCCAAGTCACGTTGATAGTCTCGTTGAATACCATCTATAGGGCCTGAATTTTGTATTTCCTTTGTTTCACTCTATTTCCCAAATATGAGCCTAACACCATGTTGATATCCAATCCACGGTCGAGGTGCATAGTTTGGAAGACCAGACTATGGGATTTGGAGTTGTAACCGCGAAATCATTGGGTTTCTCCATCTGGTGATCCGTTTTGAAGTCATAGACGGCCTTTTATGGGCACATATTTCCCGTGTGCGTGCTTGCGTGTGCGTGTGTGTGTGCAAAATGTTCTAGGTCCATGACAGTTAGAGTTCTATCATCTCGTTTTCCGGATACCTTTCCAACACCTATGAAAATTACTGAATCGGAGCTCGTCCGGACTCACGTTGATAGTCTCATTGAATACCCTCTATAGGGTGAATTTTCGTCTTTCCTCTCATTGTTTCTTCTCTAATTTGAGCCTAACACCATGTGTATCGATCCATGGTCGAGGCGCATAGTTTGAAGCCATACGGATGGTTGGCCCATGGGATTTGGAGTTGTAACCGGAAATCAGGGTTTCTCCATCTGGTGATCCGTTTTTTGAAGTCATGGACGGCCTGTTATGGGCAACATATTTCCCGTGTGCGTGCTTGCGTGTGCGTGTGTGTGCGTGTGCAAAATGTTCTAGGTCGTGAAAATTATAAGTTTCTATCATCTCGTTTCCCAAAATACCTTTCCAACACCTATGAAAATTACTCAACTGGAGCTCGTCATGACTCACGTTGATAGTCTCGTTGATACCCTCTATAGGGCTGAATTTTGTATTTCCTTTGTTCACTCTATCTTCCCTAATATGAGCTAACACCATGTTATCAATCCACGTCGAGGCGCATAGTTCTGAAGACCTACAGATGCGTTGGCCCATGGGATTTCGAATTCTAACTACGAAATCATTGGTTTTCTCCATATGGCGATCCGTTTTGAGGGCATAGACGGTCCTTTTATGGGCAATATATTTCCGTGTGCATGCTCGCGCATGTGTGGTGTGCAAAATTTCCAGGTCGTGAAAATTAGAAGTCTATAATCGTTTTCCTGATACCTTTCCAACACTATGAAAATTACTCATCGGAGCTCGTCCTAACTCACGTTGATAGTCTCATTCAATACCCTCTATAGGGTGAATTTTGTCTTTCCTCTATTCACTGTTCTTCTCTAATAGAGCCTAACACCATTTGTATCCAATCCATGGTCGAGGCGCATAGTTCTGAAGACCATACCGAAGGGTGGCCATGGGATTGGAGT
>JAAAWK010000786.1:0-21951 GCA_022496015.1 Hordeum marinum
TGCATGAAAAATAACAAATGATGTCGGGAAGGGTTGAAAATTGATGATGTGGCTTTGAATGGTGCATTTTGAACACACAAAAATCTTGGAGTTCAAATAAGTTCAAGAAAATGAAAAGCCTTTTGTAACCGATGAGTTTCCGTCTGAAACCCTGATACTTCGAAAGAGACTATCCGTTTTGTACACGAAGTGCATCCAGCTTTTGTCGTAACCATCTCAACTTTTTTGCACATCCTATGTGGGTGAAATGATGATACCATGCCAGCTTTTAACCTTTTCAGAGTTCATTTCTAGTGCTTTTCAGTTTCAGGGTCATTTAGCTCAAAAAAATCAATAACTGCCTGAAAAAAACAAATGATGTGGGGAAGGGTTGAAAATTGATGATGTGGATTTCAATGGTGCATTTCGAACACACAAAAAGCCTGGAGTTAAAAGAAGTTCAAAAAAATGAATTGCCTTTTGTAACCGACGAGTTTCCGTCCGAAACCCTGATACTTCGAAAGAGATTGTCCGTTTCGTACACGAAGTGCATCCAGCTTTTGCCGTAACCCTCTAAACTTTTTAGCACATGCTATGCGGGTGAAATTATGATACCTTGCTAACTTTCAACCTTTTCAAAGTTCATTGTAGTGCTTTTTAATTTCAGGGTCATTTAGGTCAAAAAAATCAGAAACTGCATGAAAAATAACAAATCCTGTCGGGAAGGTTTGAAAATTGATTATGTGGCTTTGAATGGTGCATTTTGAACACACAAAAAGACTGGAGCTCAAATAAGTTCAAGAAATTGAAATGGCCTGTGTAACATACGAGTTTCCGTCCGGAACCCTTATACTTCGAAAGAGACTGTCCATTTTGTACATGAAGTGCATCCAGCTTTTCCGTAATTATCTCAACTTTTTAGAACATGCTATGTCGGTGTAAATGATGATACCATGCCAACTTTTATCCTTTTTTGAGTTCATTTGTAGTGATTTTCAGTTTCAGGGTCATTTAGCTCAAAAAATCAGTAACTGCATGAAAAATAACAAATGATGTCGGGAAGGGTTGAAAATTGATGATGAGGCTTTGAATGGTGCATTTGAACACACAAAAATCCTGGAGTTAAAAAAAAGTTCAAGAAAACGAAATGCCTTCTGTAACACATGAGTTTTTGTCTGGAACCCATATACTTCCAAAGAGATTGTCTGTTTTGTACACGAAGTGCATCCAACATTTGTCGTAACCCTCTCAACTTTCTGGCACATGCTATGTGGGTTAAATGATGATACCATGCCAACTTTCAACCTTTCCAGAGTTCATTTGTACTGCTTTTCAATTTCAGGGTCATTTAGCTGAAAAAAATCAATAACTGCATGAAAAATAACAATGATGTCGGGAAGGGTTGAAAATTGATGATGTGGCTTTGAATGGTGGCATTTGAACACACAAAAATCTTGGAGTTGAAATAGTTCAAGAAAATGAAAAGACTTTGTAACCGAGGAGTTTCCGTCTGAAACCCTGATACTTCGAAAGAGACTATCCGTTTTGTACACGAAGTGCATCCAGCTTTTGCCGTAACCCTCTCAACTTTGTAGCACATGCTATGTGGGTGAAATGATTATACATGCCAACTTTCAACCTTTTCAGAGTTCATTTGTAGTGCCTTTCAGTTTCAGGGTCATTTAGCTCAAAAAACTCAATAATTGCATGAAAAAAAAACAACTGATGTGGGGAAGGGTTGAAAATTGATGATGTGGATTTCAATGGTGCATTTCGAACACACAAAAGCCTGGAGTTAAAATAAGTTCAAGAAAATGAAATGCCTTTTGTAACCGACGAGTTTCCGTCTGAAACCCTGATATGTCGAAAGAGATTGTCCGTTTTGTACACGAAGTGCATCCAGATTTTGCCGTACCCTCTAAACTTTTTAACACATGCTACGCGGGTGAAATGATGATACCATGCTAACTTTCAACCTTTTCAAAGTTCATTTGTATTGCTTTTTAATTTCAGGGTCATTTAGGTCAAAAAAATCGGAAACTTCATGAAAAATAACAAATGCTGTCGGGAAGGGTTGAAAATTGATGATGTGGCTTTGAATGGTGCATTTTGAACACACAAAAAGCCTGGAGTTCAAATTAGTTCAAGAAAATGAAATGCCTTTTGTAACCGACGAGTTTCCGTCCGAAACCCTGATACTTCGAAAGAGACTGTCTGTTTTGTACACGAAGTGCATCTAGCTTTTGCCCGTAACCCTCTAAACTTTTTAGCACATGCTATGCGGGTGAAATGATGATACCATGCTCACTCTCAACCTTTTGAGAGTTCATTTGTAGTGCTTTTTAATTTCAGGGTCATTTAGCTCAAAAAAAATCAGTAGCTGCATGAAAAATAACAAATGATGTCGGGAAGGGGTTGAAAATTGATGATGTGGCTTTGAATGGTGCATTTTGAACATACAAAAAGCCTGGAGTTTCAAATAAGTTGAAGAAAATGAAATGCCCTTTGTAACACATGAGTTTCCGTCCGGAACCCTTATACTTCGAAAGAGATTGTCCGTTTTGTACACGAAGTGCATCCAGCTTTTGTCGTAACCATCTCAAATTTTTAGCACATGCTATGTGGGTGAAATTATGATACCATGCAAACTTTTAACCTTTTCAGAGTTCATTTGTAGTGCTTTTCAGTTTCAGGGTCATTTAGCTCAAAAAAAGTCAATAATTGCATGAAAAAAATAAATGATGTGGGGAAGGGTTGAAAATTGATTATGTGGCATTGAATGGTGCATTTCGAACACACAAAAATCCTGGAGTTAAAATAAGTTCAAGAAAACTAAATGCCTTTGGTAACCGACGAGTTCCGTCCGAAACCGTGATACTTCGAAAGAGACTATCCGTTTTGTACACGAAGTGCATCCAGCTTTTGCCGTAACCCTCCGAACTTTTTAGCACATGCTATGTGGGTGAAATGATGATACCATACCAACTTTCAACCTTTTCAGAGTTCATTTGTTGTGATTTGCAGTTTTAGGGTCATTTAGCTCAAAAATCAATAACTGCATGAAAAATAACAAATTATGTGTGGAAGGGTTGAAAATTGATGATGTGGCTTTAAATGGTGCATTTGGAACACACAAAAAGCCTGGAGTTCAAATAAGTTCAAGAAAATGAAATGACTTTTGTAACCGACGAGTTTTCCGTCCGAAACCCTGATACTTCGAAAGAGATTGTCCGTTTTGTACACGAAGTGCATCCACCTTTTGCCGTAACCCTCTAAACTTTTTAGCACATGCTATGCGGCTGAAATGATGATACCATGCTAACTTTTAACCTTTTGAGAGTTCATTTGTAGTGGTTTTTAATTTCGGGGTCATTTAGCTCAAAAAAATCAGTAACTGCATGAAAAATAACAAATGCTGTCGGGAAGGGTTGAAAATTGATGATGTGGCTTTGAATGGTGCATTTTGAACACACAAAAAACCTGGAGTTCAAATAAGTTCAAGAAAATTAAATGCCTTTTGTAACACATAAGTTTCCGTCCGGAACCCTTATACTTCGAAAGAGACTGTCCATTTTGTACATGAAGTGCATCCAGCTTTTCTGTAACCATCTCAACTTTTTAGAACATGCTATGTGGGTGAAATGATGATACCATGCCAACTTTTATCCTTTTTGAGTTCATTTGTAGTGATTTTCAGTTTCAGGGTCATTTAGCTCAAAAAACTCAATAATTGCATGAAAAAAAAACAACTGATGTGGGGAAGGGTTGAAAATTGATGATGTGGATTTCAATGGTGCATTTCGAACACACAAAAAGCCTGGAGTTAAAATAAGTTCAAGAAAATGAAATGCCTTTTGTAACCGACGAGTTTCCGTCTGAAACCCTGATATGTCGAAAGAGATTGTCCGTTTTGTACACGAAGTGCATCCAGATTTTGCCGTACCCTCTAAACTTTTTAACACATGCTACGCGGGTGAAATGATGATACCATGCTAACTTTCAACCTTTTCAAAGTTCATTTGTATTGCTTTTTAATTTCAGGGTCATTTAGGTCAAAAAAATCGGAAAACTTCATGAAAAATAACAAATGCTGTCGGGAAGGGTTGAAAATTGATGATGTGGCTTTGAATGGTGCATTTTGAACACACAAAAAGCCTGGAGTTCAAATTAGTTCAAGAAAATGAAATGCCTTTTGTAACCGACGAGTTTCCGTCCGAAACCCTGATACTTCGAAAGAGACTGTCTGTTTTGTACACGAAGTGCATCTAGCTTTTGCCGTAACCCTCTAAACTTTTAGCACATGCTATGCGGGTGAAATGATGATACCATGCTCACTCTCAACCTTTTGAGAGTTCATTTGTAGTGCTTTTTAATTTCAGGGTCATTTAGCTCAAAAAAATCAGTAACTGCATGAAAAATAACAAATGATGTCGGGAAGGGTTGAAAATTGATGATGTGGCTTTGAATGGTGCATTTTGAACATACAAAAAGCCTGGAGTTCAAATAAGTTGAAGAAAATGAAATGCCCTTTGTAACACATGAGTTTCCGTCCGGAACCCTTATACTTCGAAAGAGACTGTCCGTTTTGTACACGAAGTGCATCCAGCTTTTGTCGTAACCATCTCAAATTTTTAGCACATGCTATGTGGGTGAAATTATGATACCATGCAAACTTTTAACCTTTTCAGAGTTCATTTGTAGTGCTTTTCAGTTTCAGGGTCATTTAGCTCAAAAAAAGTCAATAATTGCATGAAAAAAACAAATGATGTGGGGAAGGGTTGAAAATTGATTATGTGGCATTGAATGGTGCATTTCGAACACACAAAAATCCTGGAGTTAAAATAAGTTCAAGAAAACTAAATGCCTTTGGTAACCGACGAGTTCCGTCCGAAACCGTGATACTTCGAAAGAGACTATCCGTTTTGTACACGAAGTGCATCCAGCTTTTGCCGTAACCCTCTGAACTTTTTAGCACATGCTATGTGGGTGAAATGATGATACCATACCAACTTTCAACCTTTTCAGAGTTCATTTGTTGTGATTTGCAGTTTTAGGGTCATTTAGCTCAAAAATCAATAACTACATGAAAAATAACAAATTATGTGCGGAAGGGTTGAAAATTGATGATGTGGCTTTGAATGGTGCATTTGGAACACACAAAAAGCCTGGAGTTCAAATAAGTTCAAGAAAATGAAATGCCTTTTGTAACCGACGAGTTTCCGTCCGAAACCCTGATACTTCGAAAGAGATTGTCCGTTTTGTACACGAAGTGCATCGACCTTTTGCCGTAACCCTCTAAACTTTTTAGCACATGCTATGCGGCTGAAATGATGATACCATGCTAACTTTTAACCTTTTGAGAGTTCATTTGTAGTGGTTTTTAATTTCGGGGTCATTTAGCTCAAAAAAATCAGTAACTGCATGAAAAATAACAAATGCTGTCGGGAAGGGTTGAAAATTGATGATGTGGCTTTGAATGGTGCATTTTGAACACACAAAAAACCTGGAGTTCAAATAAGTTCAAGAAAATGAAATGCCTTTTGTAACACATAAGTTTCCGTCCGGAACCCTTATACTTTGAAAGAGACTGTCCATTTTGTACATGAAGTGCATCCAGCTTTTCCGTAACCATCTCAACTTTTTAGAACATGCTATGTGGGTGAAATGATGATACCATGCCAACTTTTATCCTTTTTGACTTCATTTGTAGTGATTTTCAGTTTCAGGGTCATTTAGCTCAAAAAATCAATAACGGCATGAAAAATCACAAATGATGTGGGGAAGGGTTTAAAATTGATGATGTGGCTTTGAATGGTGCATTTCAAACACACAAAAAGCCTGGAGTTCAAATAAGTTCATGAAAATGAAATGCCTTTTGTAACCGATGAGTTTCCGTCAGAAACCCTGATACTTCGAAAGAGATTGTCTGTTTTGTACACGAAGTGCATCCATATTTTGCCGTAACCCTCTAAACTTCTTAGCACATGCTATGTGGGTGAAATGATGATGCCGTGCTAACTTTCAACCTTTTCAAAGTTCATTTGTATTGCTTTTTAATTTCAGGGTCATTTAGCTCAAAAAAATCGGAAACTGCGTGAAAAATAACAAATGCTGTCGGGAAGGGTTGAAAATTGATTATGTGGCTTTGAATGGTGCATTTTGAACACACAAAAAGCCTGGAGTTCAAATAAGTTCAAGAAAATGAAATGCCTTTTGTAACCGACGAGTTTCCGTCCGAAACCCTGATACTTCGAAAGAGACTGTCTGTTTTGTACACGAAGTGCATCTAGCTTTTGCCGTAACCCTCTAAACTTTTTAGCACATGCTATGCGGGTGAAATGATGATACCATGCTCACTCTCAACCTTTTGAGAGTTCATTTGTAGTGCTTTTTAATTTCAGGGTCATTTAGCTCAAAAAAATCAGTAACTGCATGAAAAATAACAAATGATGTCGGGAAGGGTTGAACATTGATGATGTGGCTTTGAATGGTGCATTTTGAACACACAAAAAGCCTGGAGTTCAAATAAGTTGAAGAAAATGAAATGCCCTTTGTAACACATGAGTTTCCGTCCGGAACCCTTATACTTCGAAAGAGACTGTCCGTTTTGTACACGAAGTGCATCCAGCTTTTGTCGTAACCATCTCAAATTTTTAGCACATGCTATGTGGGTGAAATTATGATACCATGCAAACTTTTAACCTTTTCAGAGTTCATTTGTAGTGCTTTTCAGTTTCAGGGTCATTTAGCTCAAAAAAAAGTCAATAATTGCATGAAAAAAACAAATGATGTGGCGAAGGGTTGAAAATTGATGATGTGGCATTGAATGGTGCATTTCGAACACACAAAAATCCTGGAATTAAAATAAGTTCAAGAAAACTAAATGCCTTTTGTAACCGACGAGTTCCGTCCGAAACCGTGATACTTCGAAAGAGACTATCCGTTTTGTACACGAAGTGCATCCAGCTTTTGCCGTAACCCTCTGAACTTTTTAGCACATGCTATGTGGGTGAAATGATGATACCATACCAACTTTCAACCTTTTCAGAGTTCATTTGTAGTGATTTGCAGTTTTAGGGTCATTTAGCTCAAAAATCAATAACTGCATGAAAAATAACAAATTA
This sequence comes from Hordeum marinum, assembly GCA_022496015.1. Lineage (NCBI taxonomy): Eukaryota > Viridiplantae > Streptophyta > Magnoliopsida > Poales > Poaceae > Hordeum > Hordeum marinum. The sequence goes on from JAAAWK010000786.1 coordinate 7,104, forward strand.
TGTGCGGAAGGGTTGAAAATTGATGATGTGGCTTTGAATGGTGCATTTGGAACACACAAAAAGCCTGGAGTTCAAATAAGTTCAAGAAAATGAAATGCCTTTTGTAACCGATGAGTTTCCGTCCGAAACCCTGATACTTCGAAAGAGATTGTCCGTTTTGTACACGAAGTGCATCCACCTTTTGCCGTAACCCTCTAAACTTTTTATCACATGCTATGCGGCTGAAATGATGATACCATGCTAATTTTTAACCTTTTGAGAGTTCATTTGTAGTGGTTTTTAATTTCGGGGTCATTTAGCTCAAAAAAATCAGTAACTGCATGAAAATAACAAATGCTGTCGGGAAGGGTTGAAAATTGATGATGTGGCTTTGAATGGTGCATTTTGAACACACAAAAAACCTAGAGTTCAAATAAGTTCAAGAAAATGAAATGCCTTTTGTAACACATAAGTTTCCGTCCGGAACCCTTATTCTTCGAAAGAGACTTTCCATTTTGTACATGAAGTGCATCCAGCTTTTCCGTAACCATCTCAACTTTTTAGAACATGCTATGTGGGTGAAATGATGATACCATGCCAACTTTTATCCTTTTTGAGTTCATTTGTAGTGATTTTCAGTTTCAGGGTCATTTAGCTCAAAAAATCAATAACTGCATGAAAAATAACAAATGATGTGCGGAAGGGTTTAAAATTGATGATGTGGCTTTGAATGGTGCATTTCGAACACACAAAAAGCCTGGAGTTCAAATAAGTTCAAGAAAATGAAATGCCTTTTGTAACCGATGAGTTTCCGTCAGAAACCCGGATACTTCGAAAGACATTGTCCGTTTTGTACACCAAGTGCATCCAGCTTTTGACGTAACCTCTAAACTTTTTAGCACATGCTATGTGGGTGAAATTATGATACCATGCTAACTTTCAACCTTTTCATAGTTCATTTGTTGTGCTTCTTAATTTTGGGGTCATTTAGCTCCAAAAAGTCAATAACTGCATGAAAAATAACAAATGATGTCGGGAAGGGTTGAAAATTTATGATGTGGATTTGAATGGTGCATTTTGAACACACAAAAAGCCTGGAGTTCAAATAAGTTCAAGAAAATGAAATGCCTGTTGTGACTGATGAGTTTCCGTCTGAAACCTGATACTTCGGAAGAGACTGTCTGTTTTGTACATTTAGTGCATCCAGCTTTTGTCGTAACCCTCTTAACATTTTCGCACATGCTATGTGGGTCAAATGATGATACCATGCCAACTTTCAACCTTTTTCGAGGTCATTCGTAGTGGTTTTCAATTTTAGGGTCATTTAGCTCAAAAAAAATCAATAACTGCATGAAAAATAATAAATGATTTCGGGAAGGGTTCAAAATTGATGATGTGGCTATGAATAGTGCATTTTGAACACACTAAAAGCCTGGAGTTCAAATAAGTTCACGAAAATGAGATGCCTTTTCTAACACATGAGTTTCCGTCCGGAACCCTTATACTTTGAAAAGACTGTCCGTTTTGTACACGAAGTGCATCCAGCTTTTGTCGTAACCGTCTCAACTTTTCAGCACATGCTATGTGGGTGAAATGATTATACCATGCCAACTTTTAACCTTTTTAGAGTTCATTTGTAGTGCTTTTCAGTTTCAGGGTCATTTAGCTCAAAAAATCAATAATTGCATGAAAAAAACAAATGATCTGGGGAAGGGTTGAAAATTGATGATGTGGCTTTGAATGGTGCATTTCGAACACACAAAAAGCCTGGAGTTAAAATAAGTTCAAGAAAACTGAATGCCTTTTGTAACCGACGAGTTCCGTCCGAAACCCTGATGCTTCGAAAGAGATTGTCCGTTTTATACACGAAGTGCATCCAGCTTTTGCCGTAACCCTCTAAACTTTTTAGCACATGCTATGCGGGTGAAATGATGATACCATGCTAACTTTCAACCTTTTCAGAGTTCATGTGTAGTGCTTTTTAATTTCAGGGTCATTTAGCTCAAAAAAACCAGTAACTGTATGAAAAATAACAAATGATGTCGGGAAGGGTTGAAAATCGATGATGTGGCTTTGAATGGTGCATTTTGAACACACAAATGGCCTGGAGTTCAAATAAGTTCAAGAAAATCAAATGCCTTTTGTAACCGATGAGTTTCCGTCAGAAACCCGGATACTTCGAAAGAGATTGTCCGTTTTGTACACGAAGTGCATCCAGCTTTTGACGTAACCCTCTAAACTTTTTAGCACATGCTATCTGGGTGAAATTATGATACCATGCTAACTTTCAACCTTTTCATAGTTCATTTGCTGTGCTTCTTAATTTTAGGGTCATTTAGCTCCGAAAAGTCAATAACTGCATGAAAAATAACAAATGATGTCGGGAAGGGTTGAAAATTTATGATGTGGATTTGAATGGTGCATTTTGAACACACCTAAAGCCTGGAGTTCAAATAAGTTCAAGAAAATGAAATGCCTTTTGTAACCAATGAGTTTCCGTCTGAAACCTGATACTTCGAAAGAGATTGTCTGTTTTGTACACGAAGTGCATCCAGCTTTTGCCGTAACCCTCTAAACTTTTTAGCACATGCTATGCGGGTGAAATGATGATACCATGCTAACTTTCAACCTTTTCAGAGTTCATTTGTAGTGCTTTTTAATTTCAGGGTCATTTAGCTCAAAAAAATCAGTAACTGCATGAAAAATAACAAATTATGTCGGGAAGGGTTGAAACTTGATGATGTGGCTTTGAATGGTGCATTTTGAACACACAAAAAGCCTGGAGTTCAAATAAGTTGAAGAAAATGAAATGCCCTTTGTAACACATGAGTTTCCGTCCGGAACCCTTATATTTCGAAAGAGACTGTCCGTTTTGTACACGAAGTGCATCCAGCTTTTGTCGTAACGATCTCAAATTTTTAGCACACGCTATGTGGGTGAAATTATGATACCATGCAAAGTTTTAACCTTTTCAGAGTTCATTTGTAGTACTTTACAGTTTCAGGGTCATTTAGCTCAAAAAAGTCAATAATTGCGTGAAAAAAACAAATGATGTGGGGAAGGGTTGAAAATTGATGATGTGGCTTTGAATGGTGCATTTCGAACACACAAAAATCCTGGAGTTAAAATAAGTTCAAGAAAACTAAATGCCTTTTGTAACCGACGAGTTCCGTCCCTATCCGTGATGCTTCGAAAGAGATTGTCCGTTTTGTACACGTAGTGCATCCAGCTTTTGCCGTAACCCTCTAAACTTTTTAGCACATGCTATGCGGGTGAAATGATGATACCATGCTAACTTTCAACCTTTTCAGAGTTCATGTGTAGTGCTTTTTAATTTCAGGGTCATTTAGCTCAAAAAATCAATAACTGCATGAAAAATAACAAATGATGTCGGGAAGGGTTGAAAATCGATGATGTAGCTTTGAATGGTGCATTTTGAACACACAAAAGGCCTGGAGTTCAAATAAGTTCAGGAAAATGAAATGCCTTTTGTAACCGATGAGTTTCCGTCAGAAACCCTGATACTTCGAAAGAGATTGTCTGTTTTGTAAACGAAGTGCATCCATATTTTGCCGTAACCCTCTAAACTTTTTAGCATATGCTATGTGGGTGAAATGATGATGCCGTGCTAACTTTCAACCTTTTCAATGTTCATTTGTATTGCTTTTTAATTTCAGGGTCATTTAGGTCAAAAAAGTCGAAAACTGCATGAAAAATAACAAATGCTGTCGGGAAGGGTTGAAAATTGATTATGTGGCTTTGAATGGTGCATTTCGAACACACAAAAAGCCTGGAGTTCAAATAAGTTCAAGAAAATGAAATGCCTTTTGTAACCGATGAGTTTCCGTCAGAAACGCGGATACATGGAAAGAGATTGTCCGTTTTGTACACGAAGTGCATCCAGCTTTTGACGTAACCCTCTAAACTTTTTAGCACGTGCTATGCGGGTGAAATGATGATACCATGCTAACTTTCAACCTTTTCAGAGTTCATTTGTTGTGCTTCTTAATTTCAGGGCCATTTAGCTCAAAAAAGTCAATAACTGCATGAAAAATAACAAATGATGTCGGGAAGGGTTGAAAATTGATTATGTGGCTTTGAATGGTGCATTTTGAACACACAAAAAGCCTGGAGTTCAAATAAGTTCAAGAAAATGAAATGCCTTTTGTAACCGATGAGTTTCCGTCTGAAACCCTCATACTTCGAAAGAGACTATCCGTTTTGTACACGAAGTGCATCCAGCTTTTGTCGTACCCCTCTCAACTTTTTAGCACATGCTATGTGGGTAAAATGATGATACCATGCCAACTTTCAACCTTTTCAGAGTTCATTTGTAGTGCTTTTTCAATTTCAGGGTCATTTAGCTCAAAAGAATCAATAACTGCGTGAAAAATAACAAATTATGTCGGGAAGGGTTGAAAATTGATGATGTGGCTTTGAATGGTGCATTTTGAACACACAAAAAGCCTGGAGTTCAAATAAGTTCAAGAAAATGAAATGCCTTTTGTAACACATGAGTTTTTGTCTGCACCCATATACTTCGAAAGAGACTGTCTGTTTTGTACACGAAGTGCATCCAACATTTGACGTAACCCTCTCAACTTTCTCGCACATGCTATGTGGGTTAAATGATGATACCATGCCAACTTTCAACCTTTCCAGAGTTCATTTGTAGTGCTTTTCAATTTCAGGGTCATTTAGTTGGAAAAAATCAATAACTGCATGAAAAATAACAAATGATGTCGGGAAGGGTTGAAAATTGATGATGTGGCTTTGAATGGTGCATTTTGAACACACAAAAATCTTGGAGTTCAAATAAGTTCAAGAAAATGAAAAGCCTTTTGTAACCGATGAGTTTCCGTCTGAAACCCTCATACTTCGAAAGAGACTATCCGTTTTGTACACGAAGTGCATCCAGCTTTTGTCGTACCGCTCTCAACTTTTTAGCACATGCTATGTGGGTAAAATGATGATACCATGCCAACTTTCAACCTTTTCAGAGTTCATTTGTAGTGCTTTTTCAATTTCAGGGTCATTTAGCTCAAAAAAATCAATAACTGCATGAAAAATAACAAATTATGTCGGGAAGGGTTGAAAATTGATGATGTGGCTTTGAATGGTGCATTTTGAACACACAAAAAGCCTGGAGTTCAAATAAGTTCAAGAAAATGAAATGCCTTTTGTAACACATGAGTTTTTGTCTGGAACCCATATACTTCGAAAGAGACTGTCTGTTTTGTACACGAAGTGCATCCAACATTTGTCGTAACCCTCTCAACTTTCTCGCACATGCTATGTGGGTTAAATGATGATACCATGCCAACTTTCAACCTTTCCAGAGTTCATTTGTAGTGCTTTTCAATTTCAGGGTCATTTAGCTGAAAAAAATCAATAACTGCATGAAAAATAACAAATGATGTCGGGAAGGGTTGAAAATTGATGATGTGGCTTTGAATGGTGCATTTTGAACACACAAAAATCTTGGAGTTCAAATAAGTTCAAGAAAATGAAAAGCCTTTTGTAACCGATGAGTTTCCGTCTGAAACCCTGATACTTCGAAAGAGACTATCCGTTTTGTACACGAAGTGCATCCAGCTTTTGTCGTACCCCTCTCAACTTTTTAGCACATGCTATGTGGGTAAAATGATGATACCATGCCAACTTTCAACCTTTTCAGAGTTCATTTGTAGTGCTTTTTCAATTTCAGGGTCATTTAGCTCAAAAAAATCAATAACTGCGTGAAAAATAACAAATTATGTCGGGAAGGGTTGAAAATTGATGATTTGGCTTTGAATGGTGCATTTTGAACACACAAAAAGCCTGGAGTTCAAATAAGTTCAAGAAAATGAAATGCCTTTTGTAACACATGAGTTTTTGTCTGGAACCCATATACTTCGAAAGAGACTGTCTGTTTTGTACACGAAGTGCATCCAACATTTGTCGTAACCCTCTCAACTTTCTCGCACATGCTATGTGGGTTAAATGATGATACCATGCCAACTTTCAACCTTTCCAGAGTTCATTTGTAGTGCTTTTCAATTTGAGGGTCATTTAGTTGGAAAAAATCAATAACTGCATGAAAAATAACAAATGATGTCGGGAAGGGTTGAAAATTGATGATGTGGCTTTGAATGGTGCATTTTGAACACACAAAAATCTTGGAGTTCAAATAAGTTCAAGAAAATGAAAAGCCTTTTGTAACCGATGAGTTTCCGTCTGAAACCCTGATACTTCGAAAGAGACTATCCGTTTTGTACACGAAGTGCATCCAGCTTTTGTCGTAACCATCTCAACTTTTTTGCACATCCTATGTGGGTGAAATGATGATACCATGCCAGCTTTTAACCTTTTCAGAGTTCATTTCTAGTGCTTTTCAGTTTCAGGGTCATTTAGCTCAAAAAAATCAATAACTGCCTGAAAAAAAAACAAATGACGTGGGGAAGGGTTGAAAATTGATGATGTGGATTTCAATGGTGCATTTCGAACACACAAAAAGCCTGGAGTTAAAAGAAGTTCAAAAAAATGAATTGCCTTTTGTAACCGACGAGTTTCCGTCCGAAACCCTGATACTTCGAAAGAGATTGTCCGTTTCGTACACGAAGTGCATCCAGCTTTTGCCGTAACCCTCTAAACTTTTTAGCACATGCTATGCGGGTGAAATTATGATACCTTGCTAACTTTCAACCTTTTCAAAGTTCATTGTAGTGCTTTTTAATTTCAGGGTCATTTAGGTCAAAAAAATCAGAAACTGCATGAAAAATAACAAATCCTGTCGGGAAGGTTTGAAAATTGATTATGTGGCTTTGAATGGTGCATTTTGAACACACAAAAAGACTGGAGCTCAAATAAGTTCAAGAAATTGAAATGCCTGTTGTAACATACGAGTTTCCGTCCGGAACCCTTATACTTCGAAAGAGACTGTCCATTTTGTACATGAAGTGCATCCAGCTTTTCCGTAATTATCTCAACTTTTTAGAACATGCTATGTCGGTGAAATGATGATACCATGCCAACTTTTATCCTTTTTGAGTTCATTTGTAGTGATTTTCAGTTTCAGGGTCATTTAGCTCAAAAAATCAGTAACTGCATGAAAAATAACAAATGATGTCGGGAAGGGTTGAAAATTGATGATGAGGCTTTGAATGGTGCATTTTGAACACACAAAAATCCTGGAGTTAAAAAAAGTTCAAGAAAACGAAATGCCTTTTGTAACACATGAGTTTTTGTCTGGAACCCATATACTTCCAAAGAGATTGTCTGTTTTGTACACGAAGTGCATCCAACATTTGTCGTAACCCTCTCAACTTTCTGGCACATGCTATGTGGGTTAAATGATGATACCATGCCAACTTTCAACCTTTCCAGAGTTCATTTGTACTGCTTTTCAATTTCAGGGTCATTTAGCTGAAAAAAATCAATAACTGCATGAAAAATAACAAATGATGTCGGGAAGGGTTGAAAATTGATGATGTGGCTTTCAATGGTGCATTTTGAACACACAAAAATCTTGGAGTTGAAATAAGTTCAAGAAAATGAAAAGACTTTTGTAACCGAGGAGTTTCCGTCTGAAACCCTGATACTTCGAAAGAGACTATCCGTTTTGTACACGAAGTGCATCCAGCTTTTGCCGTAACCCTCTCAACTTTGTAGCACATGCTATGTGGGTGAAATGATTATACCATGCCAACTTTCAACCTTTTCAGAGTTCATTTGTAGTGCCTTTCAGTTTCAGGGTCATTTAGCTCAAAAAACTCAATAATTGCATGAAAAAAAAACAACTGATGTGGGGAAGGGTTGAAAATTGATGATGTGGATTTCAATGGTGCATTTCGAACACACAAAAAGCCTGGAGTTAAAATAAGTTCAAGAAAATGAAATGCCTTTTGTAACCGACGAGTTTCCGTCTGAAACCCTGATATGTCGAAAGAGATTGTCCGTTTTGTACACGAAGTGCATCCAGATTTTGCCGTACCCTCTAAACTTTTTAACACATGCTACGCGGGTGAAATGATGATACCATGCTAACTTTCAACCTTTTCAAAGTTCATTTGTATTGCTTTTTAATTTCAGGGTCATTTAGGTCAAAAAAATCGGAAACTTCATGAAAAATAACAAATGCTGTCGGGAAGGGTTGAAAATTGATGATGTGGCTTTGAATGGTGCATTTTGAACACACAAAAAGCCTGGAGTTCAAATTAGTTCAAGAAAATGAAATGCCTTTTGTAACCGACGAGTTTCCGTCCGAAACCCTGATACTTCGAAAGAGACTGTCTGTTTTGTACACGAAGTGCATCTAGCTTTTGCCGTAACCCTCTAAACTTTTAGCACATGCTATGCGGGTGAAATGATGATACCATGCTCACTCTCAACCTTTTGAGAGTTCATTTGTAGTGCTTTTTAATTTCAGGGTCATTTAGCTCAAAAAAATCAGTAACTGCATGAAAAATAACAAATGATGTCGGGAAGGGTTGAAAATTGATGATGTGGCTTTGAATGGTGCATTTTGAACATACAAAAAGCCTGGAGTTCAAATAAGTTGAAGAAAATGAAATGCCCTTTGTAACACATGAGTTTCCGTCCGGAACCCTTATACTTCGAAAGAGATTGTCCGTTTTGTACACGAAGTGCATCCAGCTTTTGTCGTAACCATCTCAAATTTTTAGCACATGCTATGTGGGTGAAATTATGATACCATGCAAACTTTTAACCTTTTCAGAGTTCATTTGTAGTGCTTTTCAGTTTCAGGGTCATTTAGCTCAAAAAAAGTCAATAATTGCATGAAAAAAAACAAATGATGTGGGGAAGGGTTGAAAATTGATTATGTGGCATTGAATGGTGCATTTCGAACACACAAAAATCCTGGAGTTAAAATAAGTTCAAGAAAACTAAATGCCTTTGGTAACCGACGAGTTCCGTCCGAAACCGTGATACTTCGAAAGAGACTATCCGTTTTGTACACGAAGTGCATCCAGCTTTTGCCGTAACCCTCTGAACTTTTTAGCACATGCTATGTGGGTGAAATGATGATACCATACCAACTTTCAACCTTTTCAGAGTTCATTTGTTGTGATTTGCAGTTTTAGGGTCATTTAGCTCAAAAATCAATAACTGCATGAAAAATAACAAATTATGTGTGGAAGGGTTGAAAATTGATGATGTGGCTTTAAATGGTGCATTTGGAACACACAAAAAGCCTGGAGTTCAAATAAGTTCAAGAAAATGAAATGACTTTTGTAACCGACGAGTTTCCGTCCGAAACCCTGATACTTCGAAAGAGATTGTCCGTTTGTACACGAAGTGCATCCACCTTTTGCCGTAACCCTCTAAACTTTTTAGCACATGCTATGCGGCTGAAATGATGATACCATGCTAACTTTTAACCTTTTGAGAGTTCATTTGTAGTGGTTTTTAATTTCGGGGTCATTTAGCTCAAAAAAATCAGTAACTGCATGAAAAATAACAAATGCTGTCGGGAAGGGTTGAAAATTGATGATGTGGCTTTGAATGGTGCATTTTGAACACACAAAAAACCTGGAGTTCAAATAAGTTCAAGAAAATTAAATGCCTTTGTAACACATAAGTTTCCGTCCGGAACCCTTATACTTCGAAAGAGACTGTCCATTTTGTACATGAAGTGCATCCAGCTTTTCTGTAACCATCTCAACTTTTAGAACATGCTATGTGGGTGAAATGATGATACCATGCCAACTTTTATCCTTTTGAGTTCATTTGTAGTGATTTTCAGTTTCAGGGTCATTTAGCTCAAAAAACTCAATAATTGCATGAAAAAAAAACAACTGATGTGGGGAAGGGTTGAAAATTGATGATGTGGATTTCAATGGTGCATTTCGAACACACAAAAAGCCTGGAGTTAAAATAAGTTCAAGAAAATGAAATGCCTTTTGTAACCGACGAGTTTCCGTCTGAAACCCTGATATGTCGAAAGAGATTGTCCGTTTTGTACACGAAGTGCATCCAGATTTTGCTGTACCCTCTAAACTTTTTAACACATGCTACGCGGGTGAAATGATGATACCATGCTAACTTTCAACCTTTTCAAAGTTCATTTGTATTGCTTTTAATTTCAGGGTCATTTAGGTCAAAAAAATCGGAAACTTCATGAAAAATAACAAATGCGGTCGGGAAGGGTTGAAAATTGATGATGTGGCTTTGAATGGTGCATTTTGAACACACAAAAAGCCTGGAGTTCAAATTAGTTCAAGAAAATGAAATGCCTTTTGTAACCGACGAGTTTCCGTCCGAAACCCTGATACTTCGAAAGAGACTGTCTGTTTTGTACACGAAGTGCATCTAGCTTTTGCCGTAACCCTCTAAACTTTTTAGCACATGCTATGCGGGTGAAATGATGATACCATGCTCACTCTCAACCTTTTGAGAGTTCATTTGTAGTGCTTTTTAATTTCAGGGTCATTTAGCTCAAAAAAATCAGTAACTGCATGAAAAATAACAAATGATGTCGGGAAGGGTTGAAAATTGATGATGTGGCTTTGAATGGTGCATTTTGAACATACAAAAAGCCTGGAGTTCAAATAAGTTGAAGAAAATGAAATGCCCTTTGTAACCACATGAGTTTCCGTCCGGAACCCTTATACTTCGAAAGAGACTGTCCGTTTTGTACACGAAGTGCATCCAGCTTTTGTCGTAACCATCTCAAATTTTTAGCACATGCTATGTGGGTGAAATTATGATACCATGCAAACTTTTAACCTTTTCAGAGTTCATTTGTAGTGCTTTTCAGTTTCAGGGTCATTTAGCTCAAAAAAAGTCAATAATTGCATGAAAAAAACAAATGATGTGGGGAAGGGTTGAAAATTGATTATGTGGCATTGAATGGTGCATTTCGAACACACAAAAATCCTGGAGTTAAAATAAGTTCAAGAAAACTAAATGCCTTTGGTAACCGACGAGTTTCGTCCGAAAACCGTGATACTTCGAAAGAGACTATCCGTTTTGTACACGAAGTGCATCCAGCTTTTGCCGTAACCCTCTGAACTTTTTAGCACATGCTATGTGGGTGAAATGATGATACCATACCAACTTTCAACCTTTTCAGAGTTCATTTGTTGTGATTTGCAGTTTTAGGGTCATTTAGCTCAAAAATCAATAACTGCATGAAAAATAACAAATTATGTGCGGAAGGGTTGAAAATTGATGATGTGGCTTTGAATGGTGCATTTGGAACACACAAAAAGCCTGGAGTTCAAATAAGTTCAAGGAAAATGAAATGCCTTTTGTAACCGACGAGTTTCCGTCCGAAACCCCTGATACTTCGAAAGAGATTGTCCGTTTTGTACACGAAGTGCATCGACCTTTTGCCGTAACCCTCTAAACTTTTTAGCACATGCTATGCGGCTGAATGATGATACCATGCTAACTTTTAAACCTTTTGAGAGTTCATTTGTAGTGGTTTTAATTTCGGGGTCATTTAGCTCAAAAAAATCAGTAACTGCATGAAAATAACAAATGCTGTCGGGAAGGTTGAAAATTGATGATGTGGCTTTGAATGGTGCATTTTGAACACACAAAAACCTGGAGTTCAAATAAGTTCAAGAAAATGAAATGCCTTTTGTAACACATAAGTTTCCGTCCGGAACCCTTATACTTTGAAAGAGACTGTCCATTTTGTACATGAAGTGCATCACAGCTTTTCCGTAACCATCTCACTTTTAGAACATGCTATGTGGGTGAAATGATGATACCATGCCAACTTTTATCCTTTTTGACTTCATTTGTAGTGATTTTCAGTTTCAGGGTCATTTAGCTCAAAAAATCAATAACGGCATGAAAAATCACAAATGATGTGGGAAGGGTTTAAAATTGATGATGTGGCTTTGAATGGTGCATTTCAAACACACAAAAGCCCTGGAGTTCAAATAAGTTCATGAAATGAAATGCCTTTTGTAACCGATGAGTTTCCGTCAGAAACCCTGATACTTCGAAAGAGATTGTCTGTTTTGTACACGAAGTGCATCCATATTTTGCCGTAACCCTCTAAACTTCTTAGCACATGCTATGTGGGTGAAATGATGATGCCGTGCTAACTTTCAACCTTTTCAAAGTTCATTTGTATTGCTTTTTAATTTCAGGGTCATTTAGCTCAAAAAAAATCGGAAACTGCGTGAAAAATAACAAATGCTGTCGGGAAGGGTTGAAAATTGATTATGTGGCTTTGAATGGTGCATTTTGAACACACAAAAGCCTGGAGTTCAAATAAGTTCAAGAAAATGAAATGCCTTTTGTAACCGACGAGTTTCCGTCCGAAACCCTGATACTTCGAAAGAGACTGTCTGTTTTGTACACGAAGTGCATCTAGCTTTTGCCGTAACCCTCTAAACTTTTTAGCACATGCTATGCGGGTGAAATGATGATACCATGCTCACTCTCAACCTTTTGAGAGTTCATTTGTAGTGCTTTTTAATTTCAGGGTCATTTAGCTCAAAAAAATCAGTAACTGCATGAAAAATAACAAATGATGTCGGGAAGGGTTGAACATTGATGATGTGGCTTTGAATGGTGCATTTTGAACACACAAAAAGCCTGGAGTTCAAATAAGTTGAAGAAAATGAAATGCCCTTTGTAACACATGAGTTTCCGTCCGGAACCCTTATACTTCGAAAGAGACTGTCCGTTTTGTACACGAAGTGCATCCAGCTTTTGTCGTAACCATCTCAAATTTTTAGCACATGCTATGTGGGGAAATTATGATACCATGCAAACTTTTAACCTTTTTCATTTGTAGTGCTTTTTTTTCAGTTTCAGGGTCATTTAGCTCAAAAAAAGTCAATAATTGCATGAAAAAAACAAATGATGTGGCGAAGGGTTGAAAATTGATGATGTGGCATTGAATGGTGCATTTCGAACACACAAAAATCCTGGAATTAAAATAAGTTCAAGAAAACTAAATGCCTTTTGTAACCGACGAGTTCCGTCCGAAACCGTGATACTTCGAAAGAGACTATCCGTTTTGTACACGAAGTGCATCCAGCTTTTGCCGTAACCCTCTGAACTTTTTAGCACATGCTATGTGGGTGAAATGATGATACCATACCAACTTTCAACCTTTTCAGAGTTCATTTGTAGTGATTTGCAGTTTCAGGGTCATTTAGCTCAAAAATCAATAACTGCATGAAAAATACAAATGATGTGCGGAAGGGTTGAAAATTGATGATGTGGCTTTGAATGGTGCATTTCGAACACACAAAAAGCCTGGAGTTCAAATAAGTTCAAGAAAATGAAATGCCTTTTGTAACCGATGAGTTTCCGTCAAACCCGGATACTTCGAAAGACATTGTCCGTTTTGTACACCAAGTGCATCCAGCTTTTGACGTAACCTCTAAACTTTTTAGCACATGCTATGTGGGTGAAATTATGATACCATGCTAACTTTCAACCTTTTCATAGTTCATTTGTTGTGCTTCTTAATTTTGGGGTCATTTAGCTCCAAAAAGTCAATAACTGCATGAAAAATAACAAATGATGTCGGGAAGGGTTGAAAATTGATGATGTGGATTTGAATGGTGCATTTTGAACACACAAAAAGCCTGAGTTCAAATAAGTTCAAGAAAATGAAATGCCTGTTGTGACTGATGAGTTTCCGTCTGAACCTGATACTTCGGAAGAGACTGTCTTTTGTACATTTAGTGCATCCAGCTTTTGTCGTAACCCTCTTAACATTTTCGCACATGCTATGTGGGTCAAATGATGATACCATGCCAACTTTCAACCTTTTTCGAGGTTCATTCGTAGTGGTTTTCAATTTTAGGGTCATTTAGCTCAAAAAAACAATAACTGCATGAAAAATAATAAATGATTTCGGGAAGGGTTCAAAATTGATGATGTGGCTATGAATAGTGCATTTTGAACACACTAAAAGCCTGGAGTTCAAATAAGTTCACGAAAATGAGATGCCTTTTCTAACACTGAGTTTCCGTCCGGAACCCTTATACTTTGAAAAGACTGTCCGTTTTGTACACGAAGTGCATCCAGCTTTTGTCGTAACCGTCTCAACTTTTCAGCACATGCTATGTGGGTGAAATGATTATACCATGCCAACTTTTAACCTTTTAGAGTTCATTTGTAGTGCTTTTCAGTTTCAGGGTCATTTAGCTCAAAAATCAATAATTGCATGAAAAAACAAATGATCTGGGGAAGGGTTGAAAATTGATGATGTGGCTTTGAATGGTGCATTTTCGAACACACAAAAAGCCTGGAGTTAAAATAAGTTCAAGAAAACTGAATGCCTTTTGTAACCGACGAGTTCCGTCCGAAACCCTGATGCTTCGAAGAGATTGTCGTTTTATACACGAAGTGCATCCAGCTTTTGCCGTAACCCTCTAAACTTTTTAGCACATGCTATGCGGGTGAAATGATGATACCATGCTAACTTTCAACCTTTTCAGAGTTCATGTGTAGTGCTTTTTAATTTCAGGGTCATTTAGCTCAAAAAAACCAGTAACTGTATGAAAAATAACAAATGATGTCGGGAAGGGTTGAAATCGATGATGTGGCTTTGAATGGTGCATTTTGAACACACAAATGGCCTGGAGTTCAAATAAGTTCAAGAAAATCAAATGCCTTTTGTAACCGATGAGTTTCCGTCAGAAACCCGGATACTTCGAAAGAGATTGTCCGTTTTGTACACGAAGTGCATCCAGCTTTTGACGTAACCCTCTAAACTTTTTAGCACATGCTATCTGGGTGAAATTATGATACCATGCTAACTTTCAACCTTTTCATAGTTCATTTGCTGTGCTTCTTAATTTTAGGGTCATTTAGCTCCGAAAAGTCAATAACTGCATGAAAAATAACAAATGATGTCGGGAAGGGTTGAAAATTTATGATGTGGATT